>ASXC01023941.1:0-16346 GCA_000411055.1 Leavenworthia alabamica
GCCTCCTCGATTATTTTACTGTCAAGAATTATTCTCACTGACGCTGATGTTGAAGTCATTAGCACCTCGATACTCTCAGCAACCTGGTTCATTTTTCAAGTGGATTTTTATAACATGATCCGTAAAACAGTGATAAATAGAAAGAGTATCTAAGGAGCAATGTTGGACTAACGATTCAATAGTTGATATTTATAAAATGCAGCGACCATCAAATACTGGATATGTAAACTAATTCAGATCAAAATGCAGATGGAAGAGAACCTGTCCTAAAGTAGTTTTTTCGATGCGGCCTTTCACCCATCGTGCACTAGTCAACTCCAGGGGGTTCTCAAGTTCTGCAGAGATGACAGGTGTGCTTATATTTTTAGAAGCATTTATGATTTCATTGATTCGAGGGACTCCTTGTGTGATATCTGAACCAGAATCAGGAAATCACAACAACAAACTACTCATATGTGGTCAAAAGCAAAATTCTGAAAATGAGCATATATAACAAGGATACTCATGCTTGCAACTCCAGCAAAGTGAAAAGTTTTCAGAGTCATTTGTGTTCCAGGTTCTCCAATACTCTGAGCTCCTATTGGTCCAATTGCAGTCCCTGCTTCAATCTTTTTTTCCCGGTAGCGAGATACACAAATTTTTACAAATACCTGCATATATTAGAGGTAATTTTCAGATTTTGTCCAAACACCACAAGGAATTGGAAATTTTTGTCAAATTACATTACTGAAGTCTGAAGATAAAAAAACACTGAAGAGAATAGGACTGATAACTTTTCTTCAATATTAACATTATATATAATCAGGGATCAACACAAAGAATACTAATATGCAAAATTCCCTGAGTATTCTTCTTCTCCAAATAAGGAAGACAAAGAAAGTCACCTCGAGTTGCTTATCAGTCACACCAGATGCTTTATTTAAAACCTGACTCAGGTTTGCAGTCCTTGCTCCGAGCAAGGAAACAAATTCTCGAAGAGATTTCACAAAGGCGTCAGTGCAAACCCGACTTTTATCATGTCTGACTAATTCCACTTCAAACTTTTGCAACAATTCTTCTGAAGAAAGATAAGTGTGGTGTGATCGAGGAGGACATGTTGCCTGCAAAATGCAAGTACTGATTGTGGTGAGCCTCTAAATAACGAGAAACCAAAACCTATATACAAGATAGAAAAATGTACCTGGCTTTTCAGAAATAATCTATCAAAATTTAAAGGAGTTCCATCCTTTCCTTCCATTAGTGCTGGATCCATTCCATCATCCCCATATGTAAACTGAAGTATGCATCCACCGGCATTTCGCACTGTATTATCATAATGGATAAGTAGATCCTCCAAGGCTTTCATCAGTCTGCGAGACATGTAACCAGTACTGGCAGTTTTCACCTGCAGCACACAAGAATATCGTTACACAAGGTGGAGCTACCTCTTTAGTGCGGATGGCAAAACTTAAAACACTGTCACCCTTCAGAGAACCATCATGGCTCTCTCTTTCAATGAAGAACTTTTTCCTATTTTCCGGTGGATCAGGATGAAAAGAAAAAGATTTATGCATACCGCTGTATCAACTAGACCTTCTCGTCCACCCATAGTGTGAAAGAAAAATTCTGTGGCAGTAAGACCACTGTAGAACGAATTAGCAACAAAACCTTTAGCCTGCAATGACAAGAAGACATGAGATAAGGATTGTCGCTTCCAAAGCGGTATGAGTATGCACAATCCAAAAGTTACTGTATTCAGGCTCCTATAGAGTGATGCCCAAGAAGCCTACTGCAAATTACTCAGAAACGAGCAAAATGGCTATAATCGTTCAGGACAACTCCTAGGAATGGCTTAAGAAATTTCCCACAACAATTCTGGTAAATATGAGCGCTAGTATCCATTATGGTAAATGTTTCTCAGAGGAGTTATAGTCCAGGTGAGTAATTGCAGGGTAAGCGAGATGAAAATAGAACAACACTTAACAGGTTATCTTCATACAGAAATAAATCAGTCAATTTGCATTTGTCCTTACTTCAGGTGATTTGGACATCCTAGGGAAATGAGGAAGACTCCGATCTATAAATCCATCAGGAGCACGGTGGCCATTGACTGTCTGCTGACCAACACATGCAACCATCTGACTGATATTGATAGGAGATCCCTTGGAACCACATTGTGACATGATCAAGGGACTGTTTCTCCAATGTAATCCGCGCATACAGAGCTGTACCATAAATATGATAACAAGATGAAGTGTTAGTCTTTCAGTAGGTAACCAGGATCTGGATTCATTGCAGTTAAATGAAGTGGGAAAACTATCAAACATATTCCTTATCCAAACCAACCTAGATTTGTTTAAGTCATTAACTCATCCGGAAAAAGTATAAATAACCCACCTTTAAAAAAGAAACTACTGAAATCAATGAACGCAAATCTTTAATTTGATGAAAAATCAGAAATTCTAAGTGTCAATGCCCTTACCCGCCCATACACATATTTTATTAGTAAATATTAAATCAAATATGTTCATGTCTAAGTAGAAATACAAGCACTGTTTTTACCGTCCCAGTGTCTTCTCGAATTTTATTGAGCTCCCCTGTTATCTCAGCTTCCAATGATTTTGCAGCATCTAAACCAGATTTCAGTTGCAGATTTCCTTGCTTAAAAGCCTCAATTTTGTGACTACACTCCTTATATCCGCGCCGGATTATATTTTCTTTCTCACTATCCAACTCTTCACCAGGTTGAACGTCATCAATTCCAATGGAGAAGCCATGAATTCCAATCCACCGAGCACTGCAGAAAACAAGATAAAAAGGAACCAATTAGACAAGAAAACAATTTATTTACTCAATTCAGCAACAAGAGATAGCAGAGAAAGGTTACAAAAGACACAGCATATTCAAAGCAAAAAAGGGAGAACAGCTAAAATCATTGTACAGATGAAGCAAGAAAAAGATGGATACGAAAGATTGAAGTGTTGCTGCCAGAGCAAGGAACAATCAGTCAGAAGAGACAATACAATCCCATATGCAGAAAAAGGGACTCACCTCAATTTTGCTAGTCGATTCATGCAGACTGCAGCAGCATGGGAGTTGTAGTCTCGTAGAAGGATAGAATATAATCCATCCTTGTTTCCATTTCCTAGGGGGGAAATATAAGTCAAAATATAGAGAAAGGTCCTGAATGAAAAGCTATTTGATGCATTTGCAACAAGTTATATTCCATCTTGAATTTACCTAACGTAGCCTTCCCCAGTTGTCCTGATATTAGCTCACTATTTCGAAAATAAACCCATCCATCATTTTGGCACATTGTTTCATCAAACTCCGTTGGCTTCTTGAAGTTCTTTTCTTTCACTTTAAGAGTTACATAGACTCTAACACTTGCATTTGGACGCAGCAAAACACTAAAAACCTGTTTACCAGTCCAAAGCTCTATTGGCTGCACCAAAAATAGCATCTGGATAAGAAGTCAAATAGAAGAAAAGAAGATGCTAAAAATGGCAGAAGAATTTCCAGTGTCCATATTTTATGTTACCACACAGATTAAAATATCAATAACGTAGAACGTCATGCAAAATCTAGGTTGATACAGTAATCAGAAGTTTGAAACTGGAGCAGGTTCTAAACATTGATATCGAAAAAGGTCTTTTACATTATGGGAAAACAGAAATATTATCCCCTTGGGCTGACGTGGATAGCCACAAAGTATATCTAACCTTGAGCCTCCAGCAAAAGAAAGCTAACCCGAGATAGCAAAGATAAGAACTACTACCCTCAAATCAGCAATGACAGATTACAGGAAGAAGTAGGGCAGCAAAAAGCTAATGGAAAATTAACACACGCACAGATAAAAACATGTAACTAAGTATAAGATAGTTGATACCAACATAACAAGCTGTATCTATCTACCACTCTTAAGTCAGTTGCAATGCACTATAGAGGTGAAAAACGTGCAGAAGTCTCATACCTTAATGATTGTGGGCGTGGGCAAATCTATGGCATCCATGCCATCTCCCATGTAAGAACATATAAGTGAAAAGGCTGCACGGTCATAAAATGTGTCCTTTCTCGTTATCAAAAAGGAAGTTGTCAAAAAATCCTGTGTTGATGCTACTAATATTTCTCCATTTTTTGGGGTGCATAAATTGTTTTGTACCTGAGATACCAACCCAGGGAGAAGCAAATTATCACCCAGAAGAGAAAAATAAGGAGCAATAAAGGTACTTATTTTTGCCAAACATTATACAGAACAGGAACCAACAGCCCAAATAACAAACACATCAAGACAAAAATATTTCCTCGCTTTTTCTATATCATCCCTTATCTTCATATACCTTTTACAAGTTATTTTTTTCCTAGCAATTAAACTCAACATTCCCTCAAATCCAGAATCTAGACCGTTAATATTGTTTAGGAAAAACTAGACATCCACTAGAAAATCCATCTTGCCATCATCTATTACGTATGTATGTATATGGGCATGCCGAGTGTTACATGTAGCCAACGCATGATTGTGTTAAGTTCCTAACGCATGATTGTGTTAAGTTCCTAACGCATGACTATCTCCAAGAAATTTCATATGATGCTAAGTAATAGAGAAAGTACCCCCATCAATGTAATAGCCTCTGTCCGAGCCTCCTCTGTTTGTGGTACGTGCATGTTCATCTCATCACCATCAAAATCAGCATTATATGGGTTACAAACCGATTCGTTGAACCTCAACGTTCTCCAAGGCATTATTCTTGCCTGTCAAACAACAACCGTAAAATTAGGATTATTCTTGAGGGCAAAGATAATTATGACAAAGCACTCTAAACAGTACTGACCCTATGACACATGATAGACATCCGATGCAGACTTGGTTGCCTGTTAAAAAGAACAGCATCACCTTCTTCCAAATGACGATCAACTATGCAGCCAATGGTCAATTCATCAGCTATGCGCTTGCGATAATCACCAACCAAAGTCCTGAAGGGAAATTTGTTTAAGCCTCCATATGATCAGCAAACACTAAACAAAAGCAAATGAGCCTATGAGGAGTATCCCATCCTTCAGGTGGTATCTACTAAGTTCAGTAATAGTGTTACCTACTTTCTTGAAAAATTTATCAGTGGTTTCATTGACAGTGGCAAAGCTATTGATTGCACATTTTTTTCATTTCTAACAATGTATTTTACTTGTTTATGTGTGTCTATACACTGAACCAAACTTATATACAAGTCAATACAAATTTAGATATATTAACTTATCAAGCTTAGTTCCTCCCCTTAAAATGTATTTTATCAACCAAGAAGTAATGAAACTAGCACACAACAGTACCTTGAAGAACCATCTGGATATCTGACATTTCTGGCACCAGGGTATTTATTAGGACCATTACGAACACATTGCTTCAACTTCTCAATATTATGACGGGAAACACATTCAGGATAAGTTAAGATCCGAGCCATAAGGATGGGAATACCTACCTGAAAAGTTTAGTTACCATTATGATAAGTTACACTAAAAATATAAATCACGAAAAGCAAAAATTAAACACTTTTTTATGATAAGTTACCTCTGTAATTTTTAGATTGGGATCAGGTGAAATAACAGTTCTACCGGTGTACTCGACACGCTTCCCCGACAAGTTTGCACGGAAACGTCCCTGTTTTCCTTTGAGACGCTGAAGAAGTCCACTCAATGGCTTGCTGTCTGGCAGGTTTTGAACACCACGGACTTCACTGTTAATGTATTTTGCAACCTCACTTTGAACTGTATCCCACACTTGCTGAAAAGAAATCCTCAACAAATAATAAGTCAAATAACAGAACCAGAAATAGTAGTAAAAGAAAATTGGAATTAAAAAGCTAACTAATAAATCATTTTGAAGTACAATTTAACAAAAACAGGAACAAACATTACAGTACAGAATGCATTAATAGACAGATATAACAGTGGACGAAATGATGCAATACAAACTCTTTGTACCATGTTTTTGGGAGATGTGGTAGGTTGAGTTAAAGTTCTATGAAGAGAAGCATTGTTTAGAATGATTTGCTTTAATCGCTCTGTTATGTCGTTCTCATTGCTGCAGCAAGAAAATACACTCTTTCAAGACAAATGAGCAGTGGAAAACATAACTGACATGAGAAAGATAAAAATAACGATAGCTAACCTTTGTGAACCACCAATCATAACAGACGGTCGGATGGATAAAGGTGGCACGAGCATGCACGTTATGATAAGATTCTCAGGTCTATGGGCAATATAAAGAAGTTCACAGTCCTGTTATTGATGAAAAAAGAATCAGCATGATATGTAAGAGAATCCATTTATACTAATGCATATCTTCTGAGAGCAAAAGAACATCTCTAACTACAGGAAACTATGCAGAAAAAGATGTGCATTGTAGATACAAACTCAAATATACCTTGTCACTCATTCCTTTAAAAAGTCCAATGACCAGGTTAGGATCAAGAACATAGGTAAGAGGATTTATTGCTCCAGCAGACTCTTTTGTATGGGATATTGCAGATTTAAATTCATCAACCTCTCCACCATGGATTTTAGATCGGTCATGACTGATGCCAATACCCATCTGCGCTGCAATCTTTTTTACCATGCCTGAAATGATCAACGAAATAACCATCACCAAGACAACAATTGAATTGGTAGGAAGAAGCAATTTCAAGAACATAGCATAAATTAGAGTATAACATAATTTCACTTTAACTAGTAACAGAGGTTAACAGATTTTGCCTACGGATTATTTAGTTCGAATTTTCTGATTGTGCTACTTAAGAAACTTATAAGAACGCTTTAGGAGCTAAACCTAGTATCTAAGATGAAACACATGAATGAGAAAAGAAATCAAGGCTATAAATTATTAACTTCCAAAAAGCATCACTGAATCGAAATAGTTTCAGCCAAAAAACAGTTAAAAATATACCATTTTGGTAGCCACATCTTTTGCACGTTATAATTCTCTGGCTTGCCATCATACTGCACTTCTTGACAACCGCTTTCGCCAATTCAGTCTTCTTCAGTGGCTCCATTTTTGGATTTCTCATTTTCCTCAAGTGATCTTCATACAACTTCTCGTCCAAAAGAATGTTGGAACAGCGCTATGGGGAAAAAATATTGTGAACTACTGTTAATGCTACAAAGACCTCAAAATAACTAGTCAGTTTTGCATAACAAATTACGAATCGTCTGGATTTTGAAACATATGTTCCAAAGAAATAAATATTTCTGCTGTATTTGTCTCCACTTATTTCCATTAACCAAAAGTAAAAGGGTCGACTAAACATAAAAATAGAACAGAAACTAGAGAGACATAATCTGCAAACTCTGCTACCTTACAAATGCACTTCAAAATGTCAAGGATAAAATTGAAGTATCCGACATTATAAACTGGGAGGTCAAGCTTCAGATATCCATAGTGTCCAGGACAATTTTGAAAGTTCCCGTCACAGGTTTTGCAAATAGACTTTTTGTTAGGAGGACCCTGTAGAATCATAATGATCAAACCATTTAGTAATACTGTTCTTAAAAAATATCTTGGATTAGAGAATGTTTAGAAATACATATACTAATGCAAATAACTGCAGGAAGCATAAGAAGTTCAACCAAAAGATAAATAAATACATATATAAGAAAACGGGATACCATTCGAGGATCTAACAAGCCACCTTCAATGGGTTTAAAACTGCCATCATAGTACATATTCCTCCAGACCTGAACTTCAGCAGCTTTCATGACCTCAAGATCAGAAAGCACAGAGAAGTTTATGCTTTTTCTGCAGATATATTAATGTCATAATCTCATCAAGAAATGAAGGAAAAAACTAACAAACAAGTTTTGCTCCACAGAATCAAATCAAATCAAATATTCATAGACAACGTATATTTCATTTATATCAAAGTAAAATCATCATAGCTAAATCTATATATGAAAGTTTAGCAGAGAAATTTTCATGCTAAGAAATTCTAATTGGAAAAAAAAATCATCTCAACTGACATAAGAATTCATACATCCAAAAAAAATTTCATTAAGCTTCTACCAATTCTAGTGTTCGATTTAGTATGGTGAATTCAATTCGTTAACAGCTTGGAACCATAACAAAAGAAACAAATGAAAGGGATTAGTCACAATGAGTCAAAAGTGAACTATAAGCTAGAAGAGTATCAATGGAGTTGTTTAACTTTGACCATAAAAAAAAACTGAAATAAACATACATTTTAAGAGGACCAACATCTTCGATGTATGGCTTCTTAGTGAATTCAATTTCCATCTTCGTCTCCATCTCTCCAATCAAAGCTGCAAATAAAAACACGAATAAGTTCGAATCGGCGTACGAGAAGCAGAAAAAAAAAAAACTCAATCAATTGAAAAATCAACTTACAGTGAGAAGGACGAGGGTTTAGGGTTTAAGGAGAAACTGCATAAGAGTTCTAGTAACAGGCGGGATATGTGAAACAACTGGAAAAGGAAGAAGATGGAAGAATGATCCAAAGGATGAAAAAGGAAAAAAAAAAAACCTAGACGAAAATTCGAACTTGCAACCTTCTCTTTAGGTTTCTTTGCCACTGAGGCATTTATTCTAAATATACATTAGTTTACGAGTTTTAATATATAACTATGAGAATGAATTGGGCTGGGCTGTAGAAGCCTTATTAACATCTCTACATGTATTCATCATATAAATTTTCTACGAGTTGGACTGGGCCGTAGGAGTATTATCTCTTGTTTTCTCCGACAATTTTTTTTAACTTGTTCGAAAGTATTAATAGTTTGACATGTGTGTTCAATAAGACTTTTAAAGACTTAAAGGCAATTGCCCTAAATTGAGCAGAGAGGCGTGACGATTTTTAAGCATCTTCCGATGAAGACAGTCACCGGAAGAGTTATTAATGCTGAACCAATCTCCCTTTCAAAGGCTGCTAAGCTTCTCTCTGGATTCGCTTCCTCCGATAACTGCGCCTCTCAAGCTGTTAGCGCTTACCTCCGTCGCACCTCCGCTGCCTTTACCGAATTAAATAGCATCCACAGAGAGATTAAGTCAAAGGAGACGAATCCAAGATCGGATTTAAGGCGTGAGCAGAGTCCCTCCGGCGGGAAGATTCGTTCCCGGAATAGTGAAACTGTGAGTGAGAAGGAAGCTATTTATGGTAGTGAACATGATGAGATAAAGGAGGACAAGAAGAAGAAGAGGAAGAGCAAAAAGAACAAAGAAGACGATGTTATTGATGAGAAGGTGAACGAGAAGTTGGAAGAAGAGCAAAAGAGCAATGAGAGAAAAAAGAAGAAGAAGAGGAAAAAGAATGATGAAGAGATGGGTTCAGAGGAGAGGAAGAGTAAGAAAAAGAAGAAATCTAAGGAGATTGATGGTTGAAGTTGGTTAATTTGTGGTTTTAGCTCAATGTTGGAGAAGATTCTGTAGTAGATTATTAAGAAATCTTTCAAATTTTTGGGTAAGTGTAGTTGAAGTTGTCACTTGGTGACAATTAAGATTGAACAAATTTTATTTTTTAAACTCTCTTGTTCTAGTAGAGTCAATAGTTTATGTCATCTGCATTGAAGTTATTGTTGTTTTGGTAGTGTGATATTTTGTCCCTTCTTCATTCAGAAACTATATTTGGAACATTCTTGAATGCAAAGTTACAAGTAATGTTTAGACTTTGGAACTTAAAGATGAGTGCTTGAAGCCTTACCATTCACTATAATCTACATAATGAAGTTGTCAAAATAAAGTAGAAATGTTATATATAAGCTCAATTTTTTTCAGGGACTTGAAAGGTTGCTACTTCAACCTTACATGTAGGACTGCATAATTGCTTTGCAGTGAAGTTTTTTTTGTAACAGGGAAGGAGGATTTTCACGTCTTATTCAGCTAAACGTGTGCACGTATGAATGATCTTCAAGCGTCTGGTATGCAACTCTTATATTCTTTGTTCTATTACAAATTTACAATGCTTTTGTTCCTTGGTCTATATCATGAACTAAAAGAACATTAAATTTCAAAGACATTATCCCATGTGAAGTTCTTGAGAATGCCAAAGAAAAAGTAATGCAAAACCAAAGGGAAAGAGTCAGGTTGTTAACTAATGTAGAACCGGGTTTGGCAGGGGATTTACTGAAACTTATCTCTATTCTCTACTTTCTCTTGCAGATTTTGATCCCTAGTGGATATGTAGAGAAGACAAGGGTAACTTTTTGTTTGAGTCATGAGCTAGAAATAGAATTATTAGTTTATGAAAATCAAAGGAAGTGTTGGCGAAGCTCTCTGATTTTGGTCACTCTTCTTATTGACCAGTTTTTGGACCATGAACATCTGATGACTGGTGTGGTGTCAAAGATAATCCAGCTTCTTTATAGATACTAGATCCAAAAAAGTTACTTTTATAGTTTTTCGTAGTGATTCCATATATATCAGAGTTTCAATTAGAATTTTGTGCTATTCCTAAGATCTTTTAAATAGATTCTTAGACTAAGAAAGTTGGGATAAATGTACATAGTCGTTTTGTATGTGGAGCCATCAATTTTTGAACTGTCTTAATATGAAGGTAAGGTCAATAGATGCAAACTGAATTGTGTCCTTGAAAATATAAATTTAGATATAAATTTAGATGATATTACATAGATCTACACTTGCAGAAAACAGAGATGTGCAACAGTAAATAATTGAAAACAAATTGACCTCATGTCAAATTATTGAACAGAAACTGACCTCATGTCAAACTCTGATAAGTGGCCGGGGAAAAAAACGGAAAAAAATGTGTGAAGCTTGTAAGAAAGAAAAGGAAAAAAAAAGACTTGAATCATGAAACAAGAATTTTCAGCATTTGGGCAAGTCTGCAGGAGGAGGAAGAAGTTTCTGATCAGGCTTATCTCCATCAAGAACAAGCCAAGCCATCCTCAGACCCCAACTGGTATGTACTTCCAAGTGACAGTGCATAAACCATACTCCTATCAAACATTTTGCAAACTTGGTTACTATTAGATTACACTAATGTAAAGCTGTATTTATAATTGTTTCTCTTACCTGGGTTATCTGCAAGGAATCGAATAGCAGCCCATCCACCAGATGGCACACCGATTGTGTTCCTCTCTATTGGGTCAACAAGGTTAAAGTTTTTAGGATCCTTGTTTGGATCAAAATTCCCAAAGCCTTGGCCAACGACAAAGAAGTTGAATCCATGAAGGTGAAGAGGATGGCTTTCTGCACCAAGAATGCTAGTGTCTTGCATCACCAGCTCCACACTGGTGTTATATGGTAGAACCATCAAGTTTGTCCCATTGCTAACCATGGTATTGTTAGGTGGAGTGCCTGTGTAGTTAAACGGGACTATTGGACTCCATGGGAATTTTGGGGAATACACTCCATGAGATTGTCCAATATAGTGAGATTGAAGGAGAGCCGTTGTTGGCATTGTGAAGGAGATGTTATTGATTGAGGCAGCAAACATTGTGGTGTTAGTAGGACCCTGGCATGTCTGGTTATTCTTATGATTACATGGGTTTGTTCCCAATCCTACTGTGAAGAAGAACTTCCTATCAACATTCAGAGGTACGTTTGCTGGAAAACTTTTGCTGTTCAGGCTACGTAGCTTATTGCTGAAATTGGTTGCAAAATTTGTATCATTTAGAGCAGGGAGTATTGGTTTGAAGAGTTGAAGATTCTTTATAGTTGTCCTTGAGTGAGCATCTTTGGTCTGTTTAGGTGGTTCATATTCTAAGATTCCTGCAACTGAAGAGTTATCGAAAGTTCCTTGACCTGTGGCGTATGGTCTACCAGTCATAAAGAAGGAGGCACTCGGGTAACTAGGTTTAGTCTTCAACAGTACATTTGTGGTCTGGCCAGGAGCAATCAAGATAGTATCTGTCTCAAATGGCTTAACATAGATCGCATCAGCTTCAACAACAGTAACCGTGTGATTTGCGATGCTGAAAAAGAGCTCATCATTAAGTGCAGCATTGATTAACCTGAGAAGGTATGTTTTTCCTGGCTTCACTCTCAGTCTGAATGTATCTGTTTTACATCATAGATTAGTGAGTCATATATTATCAATCTGTAGATGTGGTAACTAAAACTTACCTTTAGCTGAGCAGTTGTATAACGGACCAGGAAGCCCGTTGATCGTGTAAGCATCAGAGACATTAGGACCACCTCCTGTTTGGGTTGCTTGACGAACTATTGCCTCAGGGTCTGCGTTGAACCACTCCCCTGAAATTTTAACCATAAAAAATCAGTTATGATGTTTTAAACTCATCAGATTCTCTATGTGTTTCTATTTTTCATCATCATCCTCACCAAAGATCATGGGAACTTCTTTGTAAGGTTTAGCAAAGGGGTAAGGAACACCGTGTTTGGGAAGGATGATAAGGGGACCATAGACTGTGGCTCTTAGCCATGAAATGTGAGCATGGTAAAACAGAGTGCCTCTTTGACCAACTATGGTATAGTTGTAGACATAGCTTTGTCCTGTCTGAATAGGACATTGGGTTATATAGGCTGGTCCATCAGCCCAACCACTCCGTAATTGCCGGATCCCATGCCTGAGATTTTCATGTATTAAAGCCAGCTTTCAGTAATCAATCGTTGCTCTTAATAATGCCACATATGTTTTTAAGATTATTTACCAGTGAATAGAGATGTTGTTTGACACTTGATTAACGACTTTGATCAGAAGCTGGTCACCTTCCCTAGCAATAAGCTTAGGCCCTGGAAACTGCCCGTTTACAGAAACAAGGCTCTTTGTGTGGCAAAGACGTGTCACGTTGTGCATTTTGATCTACAAAAACGAAACATTGAATCATTATTCACATCCCTTTTTAAACAAATACACAGAATAAACAATCTTTACATACTTCTAACGTATAATGCCTTGTAATTCCAAGTGCAGGTTGAGCAAGAAGGACACAAGAGAGTACAGCAACAAGAAGCTGAAACGCCATTTAGTTGAGCTTGGAACTCCAATGCGTTGATTATGGCAGGTTACGTTTACTGAACACTTTGCCTCTGTTGTGTTTTTATGTTTGCTGTAGATTGTGGATTCATTGTTTCAACGTTTAGTGCATATATAAGGAGAGTTAGGTGTTTGCTTGAGCAGGAGATATAGAAAAAAATAATAATCAAATAATTGGTAGAGAAGTTCTAGCTCTATGTAATTAGAGACTCTTGATATTGACTAGTTGTTAGATTATAAGAACAGCTAATGAATGAGTGGTGTCAAAGATAAGTCAAACTCTTTGACCCTCTTCAATCTCTTGTATCCTTTTCAAGACTATGCCGTAGATTCTAAATGTGAATTATAAACTAGCCAATTCTAGTTTCTCATATATGATAGTCCCTCTTGGCTCGCTCTAAGTATATCAGACTTCAAATTTTGACATTAGAAAGTAACTTGGACAAGATGTGGCAGTTAATAATATCATTTAGTTTGGTCCATGGCTAAGTTTTGAAAAAACAACTGTTGGGAACTTAGTACGGTAACTTTTGTTGTTATCGTTTATGTTTCATTAGCACTGTAAGTGATAAGTACTCTGTATGTTTGTTTATTATTATTTATTTATTTTGAATTTGTAGGTGAGAACTTTTAAAGGAAATTAATCGATGATGAGTTAGTCAAAAACATTCATAAGCTAAACTTGCTTGGGGAATAAGCAAAGAGAGGGAGATTGTAGCTATCAGGAAACGTCACAATTAGGGTTAGATATCAAAATCCATGAAAGAGTATTGTATAGGTTACAAAAAAAAACTAAAGAAACCTCAAATTAAGGTTCACAATTTTATTTCACAAGCAAGTGACCTAACATCCTTTTAAGTTCGTATCCTCAAAGGCATGCCACTTATACATGCTTCTATAAATTTATATTCATATGATATTCATATTTGTTGAAATTTTTAGTGCGACTTAATTTGTTATTTTTTTTGGTTTTTAAGACTTAATTTGTTTATTAACGTGTGTATATAATTATATTTTATATTTTCAAATTATTTCCTTTTTATTTCTCCTTCATATTTATTAGTTTGACGAAATTTAAAGGCAATCTACGATCAAAATATGATCGAGACAGAGTTGCTCACAAGTACGTATCAACTTATCAACCTTAATATACGAAATCGGTAATTAAATAATATATAGTTTTTATCTAGAAACAGACATAATAAAGAACTGTAAAAATTGAATGATGATGGAATGAAAATTTATCGTCCCGACATAATCATGAAACACGAGTTCACATCATCGTATGTATAGTTCAAACCATTTTTAGTTTACATTTTTTTGTCTTTAACAATATTTAGTTGGTAACTCACACTCAACACTCAATAATCAATAATAATAAATATAGTTATAGACATTAAATTTAACTATGCATGTGACACGAGAGCTTCGGGTAATTTATTTTCCACATTAATTGAAAACGAAATTCATATATCCCTAACGATTTCAATTATATTTATCTAATTATATTAAACAAAAAAACATATATAACCTTTTATTTTTTCCACATATACATCGTAGTTACACCAACCTTTGATTTCTCATCAAGGCTTCAACAATATATATAGCATATATAACATCTGTGCACGTATGTATATACTTATATAATACGTATGCTATACGAATATATATATGTACATTAGTGTCGACAGTTACTAGCCACCTTTTACGTGAATAATGAATATATAGAAAGCTGGGAATAATTAATGACATAAATTGTCTATAAACTTTGGATTTCACGTAAAGACAGATATATGCATGTGTGTGATCTCTCCATACTCTACATGACAAGTGGATAAGTCTAATTCAAAGGAAGGTTCGTTGCTTAAGAAATTAATCTGCTATTATATAAAAACAACCAAATTTTGTGTCTGCTTAATTAGCATTTAACCTTTGAATATAACTGCTCAATGATAATTAATTAAGATGCTTTACCTTAAGTGCCAAAGATTAGACATTAATCTTCAATAACGTCAAACAAAAGTAGAGTATAATTAAGTACACCCAAAGAAAATAATTAAATTCGTAAACAATTTTTTAATAAGAATAACATATTCCCTTAATTAGAATTATTACCAGTTATTAGTTTCAACTATGTCTTTATCACTACATGGTTTAACTTGTTCAAGGTGTAATAAAAATTTGCATTTTCTAATTATAATAATAAAAATTTGCATTTTCTAATTATCATCCATGCATTTATCTAGTTTAGAATATTCATTAAAAGTGCATGAAAAAAATCCATCGTTGATTAAGACTATAAGAAATTTTCTTATTATCATCCATACAAACTTATCTGATTTTAGGAGATAGTTTTTGAAAATATGTACCTCAATGTCAAATTAAGACTATAAGAAATTAGAAATTTAAATTTAAGAAAAAAAATCCAAGTATATAGGTGTTGTGACTCAGTATTAATTCTTTGGATTTAATTTAAAATTATGAATTATCTTACTAAAAATATAAAAAGTAGTTTTATACAAAAAGTGTTTGTTGTACATATTTTAGAGTATTGTATTTATATTCCATATTACAAATTTCACATGATTATTTTTTTTTATCGTCATTTCACATGATTATTATGATATGCACAACTCTTTACAATTATTAATTAGTGTACCTGGTCAATTGTAAATAGTCATTTTTAACTAATATTCGTTTATTTTAAGGATCAATGTCGAAACTTATAAAATATATATATATAAAATTAGAAAAGCATTTGTGCATTTGTCCGAATTTTTATTTCAAACATTTTGATTAAAACAAAATCACTAACACAACACTCATATATATATTGTTGTAAACAATTGAAGCAAAAGAGATACTCATCACAAAAATATACACAAAAATGGGTCAAAATGAATATAAAATAAACAATACTTACGATTTCTTATTCAAAATGTCACTATACATATTTTTACTGCGTTAATTAATTTAAATTATATAAAGTCACCAACTAATTACAATCTGCTTACATATATATAGTCTTAACTCCCAATCTGATTGAGCATAAATTCAAAACCTGTTTCTTTAATTTAATTAATATAAAAATAAGATTAATTTTACTTAAAAGTTTTCCTTGTGGAAAGTAAAACGAGTAGATGACTCCAGACTAAACTCTTGACAAAGGTCTCTAAGTGGTCGAACCAGTGTTGGACTTCCACAGTAGAATACACCTGAAAACACCAATGTTAACCAAATACTTTAAATAAGAATCTTCATACAGTAAAAAAAAAAAGAAGTTTGAGTAAAACTGTAAAAAAATTTACCTATTCGACAAGCTTCGTGTTTGCTTGATAATTCAGTAAAAACCTTCCTCCAATTAGGTCTTGCGAAATGTGTTCGTATCTGATTTTTTTTTTTTTGGATAAT
>ASXC01023942.1:0-16406 GCA_000411055.1 Leavenworthia alabamica
AATATTAGACATTTGATATGATGATGTGTCACAATAATATTTTGATTTAAGTTATATTTAATTTTTAAATTATTTTTATAATGTGCTGATAGGATTTTTTTTTTATAATGTAATATTTTTAAATTCTTTTTAAAATTATTATATTTAATGTATATTTAAATTAAAATGTTTTTGTGACACTCAATTTGAGATAGTATTATTTTTTACATATCTTATGTTTGTTTCATATTTTCTTTTATTTTATATTTTATTTTTTATTAAGCATAATTTCATATTGATGGTGATTTTATTATGTTGGGATTTAGTTTTTGTTTTAATGAGTATATAGGTGAATAAATGAGATATGATAGTTAAAATAGAGAGAGAAATAATTGAATTAATGATTCTGATGTGTCAAATGTATAGAGATTGGAGTGATGACGTGTCATCACAAGAGAAGAGAGCATTATGAACTTTATATATATAGATTACTCCGAGTTTATTTTATTTGATCATTAAAAAACAATGAATAGAAACTTGACTAAACAAAAAAAACAATTGTGGATAATAAATTCATAGCCACGTTTTGATGATAACATACAAAGGCGCCACAAAATGAATATCTCTGCCAAACAAAATAGAAAAAAAAAGATTTGGTTTAGATCATTATGAATCAAATAAAGAATTTTTGTAGTTCCTGCAAGTACAAGGTACCATGACAAGTGTATTAGGAATGTTGAACTCTAACCTAATCAAAGTAAGAAATCTCCACAAAAGATCTTCAGTTTTGATTAAAGCTGAAGAAAGCAAAAATCTAATCCAATGAAGATTTTCAATCAATGAAGGATCTTTAAGAACTCCTCAAGCTACTGTATTTTCTGAAGTGTCTTCTTCTACAACAGAACAAAAGGTTAGTGATAAGCTTTTTTCTTGATAACTCTGTGTTTTTTAATCTTAAACAATTAAAACACAGGTGAGAGAGATCAATACGACAACGTCTGATGACAAAATGTTAACCAACTATGTTCCTGTCTACGTCATGCTCCAGCTTGGAGTCATCACAAACGATAACGTTCTTGAAAACGAAGAGAAACTCAAGAAACTTAAACAGAGTCAAATAGATGGAGTGATAGTTGATGTATGGTGGGGTCCAAAGCAATATCAATGGAGTGCTTACAGAAACTTGTTTGAGATCATACAAAGCTTTGACCTAAAACTACAAGCTATAATGTCGTTTCATAGATGTGGAGGTAACATAGGAGATGATATTAATATTCCCATACCTAAATGTGTACTCGAAATCGGAGATTCGAATCCAGATATCTTTTATACAAACAAGATTGGTAATAGAAACAAAGAGTGTTTGTCTCTCTCTGTTGATTACTTACCTCTCTTTAGAGGAAGAACATCAATTGAGGTGTGTGTATTAGAATATTAGAATATAAATGTACATATCTTGGTTTAGATAAATTGGTTATTGGTGGTTTACTTTTATATTTGGTTTAGCTGTTCTATTTAAGAACTAATTGTACAGTTCATTAACGTTGAATGAAGATATTTTAGAAATCTGTTTCTCTCTCTCTATCTCGTACTTGACAGAAATTGAAAGTGTGAAATAAGTATTTCATAATGTTGTTTGCTGTATTATTTGAGTCACTTATGATTTCACAATAAAATTCATCTCAATTTAAATCTTATAAAATTAATATCTATAAAATATAAGATTGTATTTTTTTCACTATCTAAAATTACACTTTCTATAATTACTCAATGTTAAGTTCGGATAATCCCGATCTCTTACTGTTTTCTTATCCATTTTAATTTTATTTTTGGACCCAAACAGTAAAATATAAAAACAAAAAATAAAAAAATTCAGGAAAATTGAGACAGAAACGGGACAGGATGAAACTAGTGCTGGGAAGCGGGTCGATCCGCAACCTGCGAACCCGCGGACTTTCGAAGAAAAATCATCAATCCAAATGCGTCCCGCATAAGCAAAAAAATTTAAAATCAAACCCGCACCCGCAAAACCCGCGGTCTAACACGCAACCCGCTAAATTTAATTATTTTAATTTTTTTTATAAAATCATTAAAAAAATTAGAAAACTCATAAAACTTATAAAAAACACGCAAAAAAAATATGAAACTCATTAAAATAGATAGAATAATTTTGTTCAAATATAAAATTTAAGTAAAAAATATAAAAATAAAATAAAATATAAGATAAATAATATTTTCAATAGAAATAAAGATAAAAATAATATTTAAAAAAAAACTGGCGGATTACGGGTTAGCCTGCGAACCTGCGGGTCTCAAATAAAAAACCCGCTGAAAAGTGAGTTTTAACCCGCAAAACCCACCAAAATATGAGTTTAAAAATTGAAGTTCAAACCTGCCCCGCGGCAGATAAAAGCCCACGAATCCGCGGGTTAAAGACCACTATAAGGCATTGAAAATACCAATATTTTCACTTTACTTAATGATATTTTGTAAAGTACCAATATAACTACATCAATTTAAATCCATTGAGTGCTTAAGTTGATAGAAGTGTGTCATTACTTTAAAGCATTGATACTATTGACTTACTTAGGATATGCATATACTAAACTAATCCATTAATACACCAAAAACATTCATCCAAATGTTATAACGCTCTACTGTTTAATTAGCCATCTTCTTTTTCAATCTATACAACATAACTTATCTTTGTATTAGAAATTTAGAATAAGAGTCACCACAAACCAAGATCAAAAGATGGTGCATCTTTCTCCACACCATCATTGCTCTGCATACCCGGATTAGGTATAACCGTTGTGGCGGCTTTGTTGTCTTTTGCTTCCGACCTTTGTTTTGACAATAACAATGTGGCTTGTGCTTCCATGGCATCAAAATCTAGTGCTGCAAAGAATGCATCATCATCATAGACATTGTCATCAACTCTTGTATTGGTTCTCAAGCCTTCATTGCTTTCCTTCTCCATGGCTTCTGCGTTAGCATTAAACTTGCTTTCTAAGTTAATCACGGGAGCATTACCCGAGTTGCATAAGCTGAATTTCCTTTTCCGGTTATCTGTTGAGATATGAAATCCTGAAAAGTCGTCTCTTGTCACCATTGCTTCTTGGTTTGACTCAGAATTTGCTGTTTCTGGGGTTCGTAAAGAAGACAATGATTTATTTGAGTCGCTTCTGCTCTCATTTATTCTCTTCAAGGGTCCAGTAGAGTATGGACTCGGACTTAATGACGCTAAATGACGAAATCTCACTGGTAATGGTGATTGGCTGAGTAGTGAACGTCTGTGGAAAGGATAGATTGTGATTTTTAGGAAGCTCATTTGACATTATTATTATTCACAACAGAAGAAAGTTCATTTTTATTCTATATTACCGGTAAATGGCCATCATGTCAACTTTACCAGACTCGGCTTGAGTTTTTGCTGTTGGTATTGTCCCGTCATCTATGAAACTATCTTCAAATGAACCGTTAGTCAGATCTTCGTTCTCATCAGCTGACATTTCTACTTCCGAAGAGACCCTGATCAAAATAGAGAGAGAGAGATTTGAAACAACGAAACTGGTTCTGTATTTTGAGGAATTACTACTGTTATCTAATCTCTCGTTATTTTTGATCAAATAAGAAAGACCATAAGATGTTGAATTTTTATGATTAGGTAAGAACTTACTCAGCTTCACCGTCAATAAATACTCGGGCATCATCATCCACATTCATCTTCTTCTTACCTTAAAACACAGAGCAACCAGGCAGCAATCACTAAAACAGGCCAGTCAATGTGACACTGAGTTTTAAATAGCGCAAAGCGCAGCGTAGCACAAATGTTTGAGCCACGCGCAAGAGTCGTTTCAATCATAGCGCAGTGTAGCACGTGCTATATGCATAGGACCTCGCCATCATAGCGTATTGCCCAATCGTTTGCACTTCACTGCGCTATGCGTTATAGCGCACTATTTAAACTAAGATGTGACAGATGTTTCAACTTCTCAGTACATAAAGACTTTTAACTGATCAAGTTATTTCAATGTAGTAAAATAAAATACAGGACCAGTTTACCTCTACTGCGTTTTTTACTACGATTTCTGATATGGTCTGCCTCTGCAATACCAAGATTATTCTCCTTTATAGCACTTGAGCAATCTCCAAGTCTGCGTAGTCTCTTTAACTTGCGTGGCTGTCGAAGAGTTTCTGACCTTTCTCCAGAACTCACCCGCCAATCTTTGCTAGCGCTGCTGTTTGTGTTTGAGAGATTCGCCAAGGGAGTTCTGCATCCCTCAGGAATGGAAGAAACAGCCAAGCATTCTGCTCCGTTGGCCAAACCTTCCTCCTTTTGAGGAGTTTTGAATCCATTGGTCGTAGAGGTAATATGATATTCACTGCATTTGTGTTGATCATGTATCTCTGGGAAAGAATGACCTCCTCCCAATTCATTACTGAACCTTGAAGGTGGAGAAAGGTTAGGAAGATCAAGGTCTTCTTCCCTATTCAGTTCATTTGCAACTCCTGCAGCATTAAAAATGTTATCAGAATATAATACGTTCTTATGGTTTGGTAAGTTCCCTTGGTAGTTGCTAATGGTATTATATACAAATGCTGCAATTTCGTCAACTGTATGCACAAATGGTGGATTGAAATGTATCAGCACTAAAGACAAGTAGAATTAGAAAAGCTTTATAGATATGTCAAAGTGAATATGTTTCTGAATTCTTCAAATACTGGTTCAAATTCCGGATGTTTTCAATGTTTTGTTTATATTAAGGTGTTATTATTCCCTGACATATTATATAGTGTAGCTTAACTACTTATTTCCACTTATTCATATCAATAAAGCGTATATTTTGTAGATCTAGATTTCTCTACCTTTTTCGTAGAGCGTTACATATATATAAAACTTCTCTAATACCATGATTGATGCATTCCATGTTTTGGGGCTCAATTTGGATGCAAATACAATCATGTAGATATCTTATTCATGTACTCTTATCTAGTTATATCTCCAGCTCTAACATGTACTAAATAATCAAGAGATAACACTAACCTTGGTCATAGACAGGTGACTCTGGAACAATTCCACTCTTGATGAAGTTAGTCAGCCTTGGACTAAGCTCCAGGCCCTCACAGTTTTCTTCATCCGATGATAACACAATTTCTTCAACACACTTCTCTACATCTCCTTCACCTACACCAGTGGAGCTCATTTTCACAAGGCTATGAGTTTCTAGTGTCTCATTGGCACCATCCGGCAAGAATTTTTGCTTGAAGTTGTATGAAATATTATCTTCATGATGCTTTGCCGAAGTATCTACTGGAACAATGTCAATTTGGGATCTATCCGGGCAAGACTGTTGTTTTCCTGTTCCAGCTAAAGGCATATAGTCTGACCCTGGTACATTAGAATAGAATGAAAAAGGAACGGGCATTACGAAGACCTTCCCCAGAGTATCAACGGATGCATATTCTGAACTGAAAAGATAACGGTGCGTGGGCGAAGATTGTTTATATTCTTTTTCTGTAGTCTCTAACGTGCTTGTTGGAGATTCAACAACTTGTTTTTCCTTTCTCTGTGACGTGTAGACATCTAAATCATGGAAAGAGTGTACATCTGCACATTAATAAAACAGAATGGATGCAAATTCTAAAGTATAAAATACAAAAGATACATTAGCATTTTAGTTATTCTTTGATGCATCCTTAAGTGGAGATAGAAAGTAATACAGGATAGAGCTTACGAAACATATATGCAATACATTGAGATAAAACCCAAGAAATAAGTTTCGTACTTTTTATAATTCATACTGCAGCTTCACGCAGTAGAGTGCTGTTATTAGTCCCACAATGACTATACCATAGCTATATATCTAACTGAAGTCTATAAGCATATACACCCTATAGATTAGTGATAATTTCTTTTGGGTTTGTGAAAAAGTGACATGAAGCTATATAAAATATGATTATGCTCCCGTAAGACTCTGCCACATCTACCATAATCTCCTCAGAGATGATAGACAATTTAGGAAGACATTGCCTAAAAGGAGCAGAGTGTACATCCTCAAATAAGCTCTTTTTGTCAATTGTTGTCAAATAAACTGATTATTAGCTTATAAGTCTATCGATCTACAAGCTAGTAAATTATATCCATGTGTCTGTTAGAACTGGTACATAGGGAAAAACAAAGAGACTATATTTACCTGTCGGACCATCAGCAACCCTCAGACCTGTGTCAAACTCCTCTCTTTCACCTAAAGGAGCTCCGAACTATTAAAGTAAGTAATTCCATGTAAGCGAACAATAAATTCACAGAAAGTAAGGAAAGACCAAGTTTATACCAGGATTGAGACAAACCTCAGTAAAGAAACTTTTATTATGCTCAGAAAAAGTTGCCTCTTGCAAATGCTGCATAGCATCAATTAACATGCCTGTTTGACGTGAATGCATTACTTTGTGCACTTTGGATGGCGAAGTCTGGAAGTGAGGGAACGCAATTAAGGACACTTTCAACTTTTTTTCATTGGGTTCATTATACTTGGCGAGCATATTCATCTCTGCAGGTGTAAGCTTTTTCCTGAAAGCTGGAGTCTCAGTAGCATTCTCATCTTGTAGTTTCTTTCCACGTGGAATGAATTGCTTGATTGAAAACTCAACATGTTGAACTTCTGGCTTATAAATATGGGGAATCTATAATAGCACATGACAAGGATATATGAAGTTCAGAGAAGCTGAAAAACTGAAGAAGCATGGCAAGGAAAACAAATAATTAAAAACAAAAAAGGAGCTTTAACAGCTCTTACCATCCTTGGACTAGGATGAAAATTAAAACTATTTGTTCCTCCATTCCGCATGTGTTTTTCAATGGCCCGTCCATTTGCTTTCTTTCGCATATAGTTGTTCCTTTCTGACCCTTCACAAGCAAGAACTAGTAATTGCTAGTCAAGGAATGAAAACGGCTGTTTAATGAAAGTGTCACAGCAAGGATTAGTAATGGAAGATCAATGAGAAGTGGATTAATCAAACAAGCTAAAGGATATCAACTCGGCCATTATTTTTCCTTCCGGTTCTTCCCATGCGTTGAATCATCCTCAGAGGGGATACATTAGCATCAAAACAAATAACTAGATCGACTTCCATGATATCTAAGCCTTCTTCACCAATAGACGTTGCAACTATCACATTAAACCCACCAGCTCTAAATTTCTGAGGAGAAATGAGTATACTATGAAAGAGATGGTTTAAACAAACAAATCAATAGAATTTTCATGAAATCAGATAATGGGAACAGACCTCCAAAACAGCTTGCTGAACCTTTTGCGACTGCCCTTTCAGTGTCTTACCTGCAAGAAACATACATTGCAACAATCATAAATGATACTTCCGTGTAACTGAGAAGTTCAAAATGTGATCATCAGAGCAACAAACCTGAACTTTGACCAATAAACTCAGTTGCTTTAACCGCATCGCCAACATTACTTAATGTGTCCATTATATCTCTGAAGATGAATGTAATCAGGTGAGTGCACAAGAATAAACAAGAGAACGAATAAACAAAAACAGAAACAATAATCATATACAAACCTTACGCTTCCTCTGAAATTTGAGAAAATAATTACCCGTGATGTCCTCGGATCTTTCACTTCTGCAGCCATAGAATAAGATCGTAACAATGTTCGTAAGTTAACAACTGAGAAGTAACATCAACTCTAGATTAAAATTTAATAAGAAAACATACTGAAATGATCGACAAGTATCTGTAACATCTTCGACAATTTTGGGCTTGGTGCTCCGTTTGACAACCTTTGCTGCATCAAAAGCTTCGTCTTCCTAATATCTTCATTCTTACTCATCAACCTAGCAAATGGCCTGCAAACGCTGATAGTTTTAGAGAAGCTTATTTAACATTGCCCGTGACAAAAGATACAATACCTAAACCCAATGATATGCTATCAGGTAGCCCAGAAAATTAGTTCAACAGAAGAAAGAAAGAGCATACCCTTCCCGCAATTTCTCTTCTAGCATCTCATATGCTGGTCTTATTCCATGACTAGAAAGAAGCTTACGGATGTGATAAAGAGTGATAAGAGCTGCAAAGCAAGATTCTACATCTCCGTGGCTTATATGGGGAAGGCCTGGTAGAGGTGCTTGACGAAACTTATCTCTTGCCATAAGTAATTCGTGCGGACTTAACTGCAAAATATGAATTGAGGATTCCGTGGATAAGAAAATTTGAGAAATGACACTAGTGGTGGAACAAACATAAGAATCAAGGCGCATACAGTTTCATAATCCCTGTTTAGATTAACCCCAAAGTTTTTAAGCCTGACTGCGTATGGACGTATAACATCTAACAGGTGTTTAGATACCTCAGCTGCATCGTGGCCCAAGGGAACCTGCTCTGCCAAAAAGATGCTAAAATTATATGAATTTGGAAGGTAACACATTTAGAAGAAAAAAAAACAGAACCAGCTTGATGCCTTTAACCTCGATTAGTTCTAATTTTCTGTCGTGGACATAAGGGCAAACATCATGGTCACTCTCATTTCGATATTCGAGAGTGGATATCTGTAAATTATCAATGATACCCTGGATGGCCTGTGTCTTTGCTGAAAATAACATCTAAGGTTAATGGGTGAAGAAATATAATAACCCCCACAAAGAAAAGCCGAACACTTACATCCAGGAGTTGCAGTAAGAGCCAGTATTCTCAACTGTACTGGTACCTCCATCAACTAAAAGTTAAAATGAGCATTAGTTGGTGTGTCTTGACATTAATCATTATACATGCATAAAGAGAAAGAAACACATAGAGATGCTCCAACATATAAGTGTAGGTAAGGTAATAAAAGACTGAACACGTAAAGAACAACAAACCTCACGAACAACAACGCAATAAGAATAATTCCCTAAAGCTCGATGTGCCTCGTCGATCACCAAGCAAACCAAGGAGTTAGTAAGACACGTTCCTGAAAGTAACAGTTTTTATGGTCAAAAGGTAATACAAAGTAGATAAGTATTAATAGACTAAGAGGGTTTAGCTCAGAGTATATAAAAAAAAAGAACCCCGAGCACCACCTGAATGTATATCCTTCTCTAAGACTTGTGGAGTAACAAAGAAAACCCGTTTGCTTTTCCAAAAGAAGGCTCTTTTAGAAGGGCATGTCTGACCCGTCAAGTCAATTGTCCATTCCTGTACTTAATTCAATCCACATTTCTCAAAATATGTCTGAGAATCCAAAAGAAGTAACACAAACAGGTCATTTGTGATGAGTTCAAAGAAAAACACATACTTGTGGTATCCCCACAATATTATGACAAGCCTCAATCTGCTGCATCACAAGAGGCCTAGAAGGTGCAGCAAAGACAATTTTCCCTAGAAACAAAAAATAAAAATAAAAACACTTCCACCCTTTTACATTTCAAAAACATAAACAAAGATAAAGAGAAGGGGAGAACAGAGATTATACCTTGAGGAAACCATCTGAAGTAATTATACATAACAACAGCAGCAATAAGTGTTTTACCAAGTCCAGTAGGCAAAGCCACTAATGTATTTGAAAACAAAGCAGTCTTCGTTATTGCAAATTGATAATCTCTAAGAGGAACATTCACATTCACTGAAATAACCAAAAACACAATTAACTCATTACTCAATCAAATTACAATGATCAATCATTAAGTTGTGAATTTATCTTAACCTGGATAAATCCACGTTTTTACTGCCTCAGGATCAACCCTAATGAATGGACTCTTATCATCGCCACATTCAAAATTTGGATCTGGATCATCCGATTTATGTTCAGTTCTTCTTCCAATGAATTTGTCGAGAGTGGATTGTCGTTTTGCAGAAGGTTTCGTAATTGGTGGATTAACAAAAGGAGTGAAATGTGAACAAGAAGATGATGAAGAAGAAGATGCTCTATTTTTTAGACAAGCCAAATCAATTTCTTTGACTGCTGCTTCCCAATCGAACTCCTGCAAAAAAAAAATCAAACAATTTCTTCAGATAAATATCTCTTTAGATAACCCAGAGAGAGATTTTTCAAAACTCACTTCGTCTTCTTCGACGACTTCTATTGGAACCTCAGATCCCATTCACTTGATTTAGCTTTCTAAAATCCTTAATCTTCTCATGGACTCAGGATTTTTGTTGTTGTTCTTTTTCGAAGAAACCCTCGTTCGTCAAAGCGACATTAGAGATTGGCGGGCAAAATTCTCACCGAAGGATGCGAATGGTACACATGAAATCCGAATCTATCTATCTACCTATTAAAATTGAAATACAAATTTTATGTTTATTCAATTAGCCAAACACTTCAAACTTTATTTTTATATCTAAATATCATTTATTCATTCAATCATTTGATTAATGCTAAAATAATAAAGAAATATCTACTTTATTTTGTAATTTTTAATTAATTTTTATCTACCTAATATTATCTTAAAACAATTACTAAAATTAAATAATATATCAAATAATTATATATTATATATATAATTTATAATACATATATAATATTTAATATATAAAATATGATATTCAAATAATAAATTCGAATATTTTGGAAACAGTAATATTAAATGAAATTAAATTTTATTATTTTGAATTATTCTAAATATTTAACTATAAATATTTTATAAGTGTCTAAATTATCTACCATATATTGTCAATATTCACTACCAATTTTTACGAGATATATAAATTAAAAAATTTTAAATTATCAAATTGTTACTGTTTGCCATTAATTTCTAATGTAAAAAGTGGTTAATACCTTATAAATTTTTTTAATCATTTCATAAACTATTAATGTATAGCTAGTTACCATTTGATGGTATATAATCTTCTAACACACCTTCAGAGACTAAAGTGCGTGCATGACCGTGGTTCGACAAGTTTGATTGATTGTTTGAATTCTGTTGATTGTGTTGTCTCTATATATGTTTGAGTTTTTGAGTCTTGTGTGTTTGTTTGAGAAATTAAATTAAACCGGTGTCGTTTTAATATTGAGTAAAAATAGAGTAATTGAGTTAAATTGAGTAAAATGGAGTAATTGAGTAACCTTTGAGAATGAACTATAAAAATTGAGATTGAGTTCTAGTAAGTGGGCGTAACGAGTAAAAACCGTATGACTAGATGTAAACCGGGTATAACGAGTAAAAACCGGTATTTGAGTAAAATGTGATGTTCAAGCATAATGAGTAAAAATCGTTCATCACATGTTTGAGAAATTGAGTAAATGGTAATAACCGGGCGTAACGAGTAAAAACCAGTTATCACATGAATTGAGATTAAAACGAGAATTGAAAATTGAGAATTAAAAACATATAGTTAACTTGAATTGAGAATTAATCACTCTTTTCTACAAAGAACCAAGTAGATGGGAGAATTGCACATTCAATATTTGATAAATACTGATAGCGCCATTTCATATGCCTAGGTAAAGGAAAAGAAAAACAATGAGTTCGAGTTCGTGGGACTGCAGCTGCGAGGAGATGGTATACTAGAGTCGGTTATGTTTTTTATTTCTTTTGAGTTGTTTGAGAACCTAGTCTAGATAATTTGAGATTGATAATTGTTTGAGTTATAATATTTATTTTAATATTTTTTTGGGAGCTTATGAGAAATTATCTGTTGAGTTAAAAATTAATCCAGACTTTAGAATTTGTAGGTATGAGATTATCAGTTAAATAATAAAAAATATAAAATTTAGCGGTTTAGAGTATAGAGATCTAGGACACTCTGAGTTTTTGTGTTGTGATTGAGTCAAGTCGGTATACCATCCTCTAGCTAAGCGATTCCACGGTAAGTCTCATTTTGAGCTATTTTATTGTTTGAGTATTTATTTGAGTTGAGTGAATTTCCAGATGGTTAATACTGGAAACTCTGATACGGTTATCCGTGGACGAGGTCGTGGTAGAGCCATTGCTGAGTCCTCACAGAGCACTTATGTGGGACAGGTCAGTGCGGGTGCTGCTGAGCATGCAGCACACAGGCAGCACATGCTGAGGCTGTTGATGTGGGTGTTGAGGCAAGATTACGGGGAGCAATCACTCCAGATCCTTCCCAATCACTACCAAACTTCATAACCCAACTTTATAACACTAAATCAAAGAGATTTACCTCAAAATAACACCTCTTAAATCCTTATTCCCTTAGATCCACCTTAAAGTTTATTTTTCCTTTTAACCTTAATTCCATCATACAAGAGTGGTTAAAATCTAAACAGCAACCATAGGAGAGGATAAAGGAGCAAGGACTTACCTTCCTACTTGATTTTCCCCCAAAAATCTCCCTTCTGCTTAAATCTCTTTTTCTCTCCTCTTTGTCGCTCAAGTCTCTGTTTTTAACTCTGTTTTACGTTTCCTTCAAGTGAAGGAAAACACACCCAAGTCGGCCAAGTTTGGGCCTAAAGGCCACAACCCAAAAACCAACTGATCGGTCAGATGAAGTTGTCACACCCGACAGGTCCAAATGCCACTTCACTCGGTCGGTCTAGCTATGTCACCCGACTGGGTGACCTTCCTCACCAAGGCACTATGTCAATTGTAACGCCCGGAGCACCTTATGAGAATCCTCAAACGTTCCTCGAGGTTCTCTGACGTCTAATCTCGTGCACGGATGTTACAATTCTCCCCACCTATTAGGATTCGTCCTCAAATCCTGGACAATCTCATATAAATCCATATGACTCACATATGGCATATCATCTAGTGGTACGACTCAACTTAGTAATCCCTTGTCGAAAAGGGTCTCATCCGATCTCACAGAACATCCGCCGACGTGGACATGTGTAGAAACCGTTGTTCCCTAGAGATCTAAGGTATTTTGTCAACTCGACACAAGGAACTATAAACCAATACAACTCATGTACCATCTGGTATCACGAACTGATACAATTCATGTATCCTCAAGTATCATGATTGGGAGAATATCACTACCCACCCAGCAAATCATACTCTCGGAATTCATGAATGATCACGACACATAGATCACCCAATAGAGAACTCATAGTATGGTGCATATGGGTGGAACTAATCCACACGCGACCCAATCAAAGAAGATCTACTCTGTCTCACGTAACCACTACTCAATCTAATATATACTCACTCAGAGTATCATGGATGTGGGGTCCCCTGGAGAACATGGAGAAACCGACTTGTGATACGATTCAACTAAGTAATCCCTTGGTTGAATGGGTCTATGCGGTCTCGAAACTGATCAGCTGGTATGCGTAGAGAACCGACTCAGAACTCTAGTGCGTACTCGGAAGTCGACTCAAATTGAGGAGAAGTGAGCCAAAAGTCGACTCAAATCGTCTGGTAGGGAAGCCGAATCGAATCCATACCAGTAAATCACACTCTCGGAACGCCGCTTCGCGAAACGTAGTCACTCAATAGTGCCACCAGCACACTATGACGCAAATCACATGGGACGACTCTCCCAACGTGACCCAAACAACACGGACCTAACCTATTCTCTCATACCACCACACGATTTATCCCCAATACGTACCCACGTCAGGCACCATGGATGTGTGGCCTATGGCCCGCTCATACACCAAGCAGCCATCTTACCGCACCATCCATCCGTATCACTAGGTATCGCCATACCCCAACACTACAATTTCTACACATGGACATACTCCATACTCGCTGAATAGGTTATATCCAATACTCAGAAATGCGTAGAGGCCGCCTCACCTCTAATGATCTACGTACTCGAATCTCGCCTCACATCAAGGAGAAGCGAACCGAATGCCGCCTCACATCATCTGGTAGGGAGGCCGACTCGAACCCCTACTAGTAAATCACTCTCTCGGGATGCCACCTCGTGTCCCGATACATAGTCAATCTCTAGTGCCTTATGGCATACTAGGATGCATCTGCATAGGCCAACACCTAGCATGACCCCATACAGCGACTATATCCACATTGAGCATTGTGAATGTGAGATCTTATGGCTTGCTACCACCCGAGCAGCCATTCTCACCATCCACCCTAACAGTAATAAACTCATACCACTATCCTGTACCCATCCACCCTGACGGTAATAAACTCATACCAGTGTCCTGTACCCATCTCGAGTACCGTGAACATGAGATCTCATGGCCCATTATCCCGAAAAGCAGCCATCTATCTCACTGTTCACCAATGACGTCGACTATCAAGTCATAGTCTCATAACGTCAATCTACTGATCTCACCTATAGGCAATAAGTACTATGCCCCACGGCTGTACTCCCACCACTCAGTGCTGATCATCCTCAATCGATAATCCTACTAGCGCTACATCACCTGCATCCACCCAAGTGATCCTAACCTGATCCGCAACCCCGCGAATCATCTCACCCTCTGGCTACCACAACTATAGCCAGACGTTTCCCTATATCCGATACTACACCTTCGGATATTCAATTTTGTACTCATCAACCCGTGAGTACAACTATTTTAACACAAAGTCGGTTTAGGGTTATGGTTTGCTGAGTTTAGTTTAATGAAATGGTTTATCGATCTTGTCCATGTTGGTTTATTGTGACATTGAACCGAATAAATCAAACCATAAAAGTTGGACCGATCCGTGACTAGGTCTGATGGAGGTTGCTGTAAGATTGATTTAATTGAATTTTTAAACCCAAAATAATTAATTGAATAATTAAAAAAAGTTGGACTTGGAAACCCTACATATTTTTAATTATTGATTAATTAAAGAGATGAATTATAAAGCTCAAAAAGAGTTAGTAAATAACTAAAAGGAATTGGGCTTGAGGAAAACCCTAAAACTTTTAATTATTTTATGTGACCTATTTAATTGGGTAAAAAACCCAAAAATGATTTTAAATGATCACAATTATGGGCCAAGAGAGATTATATTTAAATTATGTGATTTAGGGATTTTTGACTTAAAAGCCCAGAAATTTAACTAATTGACTAGGGTATCACTTAAACAAATCACAAAAATAAACCATAAACCTAAGAATAATCACAAAAACCCTAGTTTTTGTTATAATTTTCGTGGCCACCTTCAAAGAGAGAAAGAAAGGTTAAGTGTGGCTCAAAAGAAAAAAGTGAAGTCTACACATGAAGATGATACATACAGAATAGATATGTCATGATACAAAACACGTTTGATATAGAAAATCGATTGCAAAGGTAATTGATTTTTTTTTGGAGTTATAGTTAAGCCTTATGTCTAGATTTATCAATTTACGGATTTGAATTTGAGTTCATATTCTAAGAGTTTTTCACGTTTTGGTAAGGTCTTATATTGAAGACGCGATCTACACTGACATGTATTCAAAGATAGATCGCGAGTTGATCCATGGTCTGATATTTGATATATTTTGTGAGCAGTTTCGACACATCTAGAGGTTTATTTTCATCATTTGTATTGTTAATTGAACGGTTAGATTTTGTTCTGTGACTTCATCTTTGAGGATGATAATTTCTGTAAGTTTTCAGACTATTTTAGTTTAGGTCGAAATCAGATTTTGGGATCCAGAAAGAGTTTCTAGGATTCATTTTAGTTTTATTGGTGTCTGATTACTGAATGTGACATAAAATATTTTTAGGGGTATTTTGGTAATTTTGCAAGTCTGGGGCAGTTTGGTCTTTTCACACCTTCAGTGACTAAGGTGCGTGCATGAACGTGGTTTGATGAGTTTTATTGGTCTCTTAAGTTCATTTGATTGTATGGACTTGATTGCTGTGTTTGAGTTTTGTGCGGTGTTTGAACTGTGTGTCGTTTGAGTAACTAAATAAACCGGAGTCGGTTTAATTATGAGTTTAAAATTGGATTGAAATTTGAGTAATGAGTAATTGAGTATAATGGTTAAAATTGAGAAAAACTTTGAGGAAACCATTAATTTGAGATTGATTTCTAGTCAGCGGGCGTAACGAGTAAAAACCACCTGACTAGAAGAAAACCGGGCGTAACGAGTAAAAACTGGTTTTCGAGTAAATGTGATGTTCGGGTGTAACGAGTTAAAAACCGTTCATCACATGTTGAGTAAGTGTTGATAACCGGGCATAACGAGTTCAAACCGGTTATCACACATTTGAGAAAATAAAACAAGAATTGAGAAAACGTTAATTTGAGAATCTGAGAAATAAAAAAATCGATAATTGAGAACATAGAGTTAAATGAATTGAGGATCAATCACTCTTGTAACATCCGTGAACGAGCATGACGTCGGGGAACCTTGGGAAGGTGTTCCGGGAACTCCGGGAGATGCTCGGGATGTTATGAGTCGAATCCGTGGCTGGCTTAGAAGTCACCCGGTCGGGTGAGTCATGGTGGACTGACCGGGTGATGTTGGGATGGACCGGCCGGGTGGTTTGTTGACTGGCCGGGTAGTGTTGCCATGGATCGATCGGGTGGTGTGATTTCACCCGATCGGGTGAAGTCCGGACTGGACTTGGGCTTTGGCCCAT
>ASXC01023943.1:0-16495 GCA_000411055.1 Leavenworthia alabamica
GCTGGATTTGTAGGTGTTATAGGAACTGTTGTTGCTGGATTTGTAGGTGTTATAGGAACTGTTGTAGCTGGTATAGTCACAGGAGGAAATGTAGCCGGTGGTGTAGTAGTTGGGTTTGTAGGGAAGACCATTGGTGGGTTTATGACATCATAATGTGTAGTTCTTGAGGAACAAAGTGAGAGAAGAGAAAGAAACAAGAAGAAGAAGAAGTAACTCTGTATCACCATCATAGCTTGAGATTGTCTTTTGTTTTCTTCTTCTTTATTATTGTGTGTTTTATAAGAACATAATAATGTGATTGATCCTCTTGAGAAAAAGAAGAGGATGACTGTACTTTACATGCAAGTGACTAAGTAAGAAAAAAAAGAGGTTTGCTTTGTTATGAAGTCTTTTGGATTTGGCCTGTGACTAATCTAATCTGTTTTCTTTACTTTATATATTAGATATATGTGCAAAGATATAAGCTTTTGCATTGTGTTAGCCAGAAGATAAAAGTGAGAAAAAAAAAGTTCAGTTTTTGTCAGATCCGTTTCAGACATAAGCATATGCATAAAGTTCAAGAAAGAAGCTGCAAATTGGTATTATTTATTTCTCATATCCAAAAAGGAGAAAACAAAAGGAAGAGACTGATGCTGCTGATAAAGATAATGAAATTAACTAATACAATGGGATTGATCTTTTGCTTAGCTCAGCAAAACCCACAAAGATTTAAAGAAATCTACAAAGATGATAAAAAAGCAGAGGACATAAAGCTCTGTTAGCTGTGTTTTGATGGATTAGTTTATAGGCCTAATTTAAAGCAAATTTCTTATTTATCCTCTACGCATTTGAATATTGTTATTCTCTCATTACAACTTTGTTCTTGACACAACAACCCATGTGGAATTGATAGATCTTGATACCTTTAAAAAAAGTCTGTGTCTGTGCAAAAGCTATAATTAACATATCAGTTTATGAGTATATGAACAATGGGAACCTCAGAGGTATGGCTTCACAGTGTAATGAGACATCACAGATACTTAACTTAGGAGGCTAGAATGAAAAGCGAGTGAAGCACCACCACACCATTCACTTTTGAAATCTTATATTATAAAGAGGGAACGTTTGATTTCGATTACATTTGCAACACAATGATTTATTTTTCAAATTCACACACACAAAGAACAAAAGTTTCATAGACATTCACACACCTCTCAGTCTCCAGTTCCAGAGTTCGTGTTATGCTTATTAAACTGGTAGGTTATATATCAGGCGACATGATGCAGTCTATAGCTTGTTTGCATATTCCTGTCATTGTTGATTCTGGTCCATATACCTACAATCATCAATCCTCATGCAGTTTAGTATTCGAGCTAATCAGAAATGTTTAGTCTTAAACTGTGATTTCCGAGTTTTCTTGTTCTATGCTTAGATAGTAACAGTCTTAGTTAGGTTACCTCTAGAGGAACACCGAGTTCCTCTCCCAGAGCTCGCATTCTAGCCAAACCAGTCTGGTAATTTGGTCCACCTCTCCTAACAAATATGTGCATTCTTGATGCTTTCAACTTTGTTTCCTACTCATCAACCACAAAACAAAACCATTACAAATCACCAGCATCTATCAAATTCTTAGGCATTTTCTTTCATCTTCACCAAAATATAGTAGAACCTGTTTGCTCGGGCACTAATGGTTGTTAGAAAAGTTACCTTTTCTCTGAGGGCTCGGATTATACCGTTAAAAGTAACTGCCACATCAGTGAAATTGGCAATGCCTCCTCCAATTAGAAGAGCTCGTTTACGCCCATCAGGATCAGCTGTAGCACACTGACAACATTTGGTACGTGAATCTCTAGATGTATATAGAGAACAACAGTGAATATCAAAAAGCTAAGTTCTTTGCCATGACTTACATCAATGACAACTCTTGCGTATTGTAACACCTCTTCCTCATTAGGTGCTCCACTATACTCTGCGTAGTTCCCGAGCTCTGATGCATAACCTAAATCTCCAACCTTCTCACAAACAAATCAATGTGAGAAATACACACTAATGTATTCTTAAGCTCAGATGTTGCAACTCACTGTATCAGCATATATGACACTAGCACCGCCTCCAGCTACCATTGTCCAAATGCGGCCTTTAGGATTTAACACAGTGAATTTCAAAGAAGCACTTGTCTGCAATAAGTAACACACACATGTTGGTAGGTTCAGTAAAACAACATTACTTTCTTTCTTGAATCGCAAAAGTAGTGTTTACAATAAAGGGTAGCGGCCACTTAAACCTTTTCATCTAAACCATGGATGAAGCTCTCTGTCGCACTGAGAACCCTTCCAAATGGTAGAGGAAATTCAATGTCTCCCCACCTGAATTGATAGACCTTGTCAATCCAATGAGTTTCGACATAAAAATTGATTGCAAATCTCTTAACGAGGAGCTTAGAAATGTTAGACATACTTGTTGAAATTCTTGAAGGCAGCAGTGTCGTCTAGTTCTCCCCTCATATCCAGAGGGTATGGCTCTCCATCAACTAGTGTAAACGGATTCATCTCCATAAAACTGAAATCCAAATCTTCAAAGAAACAAATAGATAATAAGCCAATGTCCTCAAAAGATCTTATATCAGAGCTTTTGGTATTTGCAAGTCAAGAAGTGGCCTAATCTCATATATCCATACCTTGAAATACAGCAAACGCACCCATTATGAAGTTGCCGATTTTAGCTCGAACCTGGAATAAATAGAAGTATTTGGTAAAACAGGCTTAGCATAGTTTGAAACAAGCTAAAATTGAAAAAGAATACAATAGTGGCAGCCTTGAATGTAGCTTAACATATATGTGAATATATATATAGGAGTACAAAACCCATAGAATGTATGGATGGTGTCATTGGTTTACTCAGAAGCTTCCATAATCACAGCGAATATAAACTCACCTCAAGAGGAAGTGTTGCTATCAATGGAGCACATACTTGTAGTGTCATTGACTTTTCTGCAGGAAGAAATATAGTCTTCACCTGTTGATACCAGAAAACATGTCCTCCATGTGAAATTTTTACATAATCATTGGTAGAGAATAACAGAACTGAGTCGAAAAAAAAGAGAATGCAGAAAACAAAAAAATTCGAAAAAACAAAAGGTATTACTTTGTCCCAGTTCTCTTCTATCTCAATGCCCCCACATTCAGAGAAGCTTATAGTGCAGCCAAGCCTATCAGATACTATAGAAAGGTAGTATTCTTGATCATGAGGCACAAAGGGCTCCACAATGAACGTAGTGATAGGTGCTTTACAGCTACCCATCTCGACCTGCGACCAAAACAAACATCAATAAACAATAAACAATTCTAACTCTGAAACTCGGGATGGGATGAGTCACCTCAGTACCAAGGCGGACTTTAACAAACTCTGCAACTTCAGCAAGATCCAGCTTCAGAGCTACCAAGCCACTTTTCCCGCGTTTTCCAAACAGCATATCAGGCTTCACAACTAGCTTAGTGGATGATAGCCATGACTCTTGGTTGGTCAACTCAGTGAAATCCGTAGATTCTGTCACCTATAAGTAGACAAAGTAAGCGAGTTAACCCATCTGTATTAGAAAACACAAACAGTTCAAGCTTCAATGTTCTCCTAGTAATAGATCATCAGTAGAAGAGAGATGAAATCATCTTCCTTTTCCCAAAGATTCTCACTTTCATTAGCTAGCTCTTAGTCCAGATCAGTCTCAACCACACTGTTATACTACCAGATAATAAATATGCTATCGAATTTACACAATTGAACTCGTAAGGTCGGTGAGTGTGACCTGAGTAGAGCGAATCAGCAGATCAATGTTAGCAAGACGCTTCAAGTGTTCCTTGAGAAGTCTCTTGGAGTCATACTCTCTGATCTTCTTCCTCGCCATCGAATTACAAACCAAACTTAACAGTGATCGTATTCAACTCTGTAGTCTTTCTCGCACAGCCACCGAAAATAGCAGAGAGGAAAAAAGTTGAGAACTTTCGAGACGATAAGATCGAAGACGCTCAGTAAGAAGATGATCTTACCAACAACAACACAATGACGCCTAATTGGGACCAGAAGAGACATTGACGTTGTGGTGGCAAAAGTCAACCTACCTACCCGCCTAAACCACTATTCTCTTTCCTTAATAACTAACCGATACGGTTCGGTTTAGACGAACCTATCTTCTTCATAGTGGGGATAACGTAGCGTGGGTTCCACAGTAGGGATTCAGACAAAAATAAATAAAAAGACAGAACTTGCTCTCGTTTTCTACTTAAAGCCCGCAGCTTCTAAGTTTAACATGTTAAGCTCAACAACATCCTTAGAGAGACTTTTAGATAAGGTTATGTTGTTGGTCTTCCCACTAGTATGAAAATGCAGCAAATGCGAGCTCTTAAACATCCACGTATCTCTAAGGAAGAGCAAGAGAGACTAACATCTATTTAGACTTGAATCTTTCTCTGTAGTAGACTAGAGAAAAACAGCTCTTCAATTACTGTACAAGCAACAAAAGATTGTTAATAACTATGTACCAAAAACAAAAACAAGTTTGCCATTGAATTCTAGTTTTGCTTGAATATGTAAATCAGTTTTTACTAACCACAGAGAAGAAAATGCTACAAAATGTGCAATGATAATAAGATCAGTAAACAAAATAAGCAGAAGTGTACAAAGACAACTCTCATCAGTGGTTGAAAAAGCTCTTATGGTCAATGAGAAGTTGCTCCATTTTACCAACACTTCATCGATCTTACTGAAGGTGGATAGATGGATACGATGAGAACAATCAACTTTGCCTTTACTGATACTCACCAGTAATCTTTACAGGAGCACTCTCCATTTCTGAAATGATGGAATCTGTTTGCATCTCTTAGAATGATCTCTCTCTCTTTCACCTTAGAGATTAATTTGATTGCTGTGTGGCAATCCCTACAAACTCTAAGGTTTTTCATGACTCGGATGGGTACTCCTTCAGGTAGCTTTAAGAGACCATAAGCCACAGCGAGTCTCTCGCTATGGTATCTCAGGCTATTGGCTTTCTCTTCCTCGTCTACATCGTGCAATGCATAACTGCAATCAGGATTATACCCTGCTTCTCTCAATAACCCATCCAATTCATCCAATATCTTTAGAATCGGTTCATGATCGGGATGGCTACAAATACCCCCACGAGTGAACACATGCACCTTGTTTTCTACTTCAGTCCAGCTACAACCTGGTGCTTTTCTTACCAACCTTGTCTTCATAACTTTTCTAAGTTCCGAAACATCAGCCCACCTACCTTGAGATGCATAAATGTTGGACAGCAAGATGTAAGTCCCAGAATTCTCCGGTTCAATCTCTATGAGTTTCTTTGCAGAAAATTCAGCCAGATCAAGCTGTGAATGAGTTCTACACGCTCCCAATAGAGAACCCCAAACTGCAGCATCTGGTTCGACAGTCATACTATCAATCATGTCCATTGCCTCTTCTAACCGTCCGGCACGCCCAAGCATATCAACCATGCAAGCATAATGCGCAGTTATAGGCTTAACCCCGAAAACTGATTCCAGAGATTCAAAGATCTTAAGCCCTTCCTCAACCATCCCAGAGTAGCTGCATGCTGACAGAGTTGCAACGAAGGTGACTTCGTTAGGCTTAGTACTACCAGACGAAGACATCTCATAGAAAATCTTCACAGCTTCCTCTCCTAGACCATGCGAGGCATAACCAGATATGATTGAATTCCACATGATAATGTCCTTTGAAGGAAACCTGTCAAATATTAACTTCGATTTCTCCAGCTCGCCGCATTTAATGTACATTGTCATCAAAACAGAGGCAACATACACATCAACATCAAATTGACATCTAACCAATTGAGCATGGACCTGTTTACCATGGTGGAGGCTTGCTAAGCTGGCGCAGACCAAAAGGACACTTATCAATGTTGAAAAAGTCGGTCTGATCCCTTGTTTCTGCATCAGAGCAAATAAATCAAGAGCCTCCAATTCAAAACCGCTTCTTTCGTAAATTTTGATGATTATTCTCCAAGTTGAGTCATCTCTATCCTTCATTGAATCAAAAATCCTCCTTGCTTTCTCTATCTCTCCTTTCTGTCCATGCCCAGCAATCATAGCATTACAGGCAATTACTGGCTTCATCGGCATAGCTTCAAAAAGGTCTTCAGCATCCTCAATTCGACCATTCTGTACATAGCCCATAAGCATGGAAGTCCATGAAACTTCTGTTTTCTCTGGCATCACGTCAAAAATCTTCCTAGCATCATCCACACGATTATTCTGCCCGTATCCTGTGACCATTGTAGTCCAAGTAATCACATTTCTCTCTGACATCTCATCAAAAATCTCCCTTGCCTCATCCACTCTTCCTTCTCTACACAACCCACCAATCATACTAGTCCTTGCGATATTATCTTTCATCGGCATCATATCATACAGCCGACGAGCATCATCTATTCGCCCATCCTGAACAAACCCACCAAGCATCACAGTCCAAGAAACCTTATTCTTCTCAGGCATTCTCCAAAACAACGACTCTGCCACATCCACCTTACCATTCTGAACATACCCTTTAACCATCGCCGTCCATGAGACAACATTCTTCTCAGGCATTAAATCGAATGCCTTCCTAGCTTCATCAATCTCACCGTTCTTCATATACCCAGACACCAACCCGTTCCAAGAGATGATGTTTCTCTCAGGCATTTTATCGAACAGAAGCTGTGCATCTCGAGGCATGCGGTTAACAAAGTACCCAGAAACCATAGTATTCCAGGAAGAGACTGATTTAGAGGCACATGAATCGAAAAGCTTACGTGCTTCATGAATTTGGCCTATACGAGAGAGATGAGTGATTTTAGCGTTTGCACTGGGATGGATACTTGAGCAATACGTTTGACGTAGGAGTAACTGTGCCTTCATTCTCAGAGATGATGATAAAAAAAGAACCTTTAACTAATACAACAAAAAAAAACTATTTATTCAAAATATATATATATAAAACAAATCTTGACCTACAAGTAAAGAGAACCTGATTAGTGGTGGTGGTTAAAATACCTTTTTGCTTTTAGCCATTTGGAATTTTTTTTATACTTAACGAATCAATCAGAGAACAAAAACAAACAATCACAAGTCTTTTAATGGAGTACACCAAATCGTTCCTTAAACCTTTAGTATACAGATGAAAAGAGACACTTTAACAACCAATGTTGTTCGTGTCTTTATTATATACATTCTCTATTTCACATCACACTGGTAATAAAAGCTCCATAATAATAATCTCAGAGAAGTCAAAGAAGCAACAGAGTTTGAAAATAGATCGATGGAGAACGGAACTTTTCCTTCGGCCAATCAGAAAATTCCCCTTCTTACACCATTCTCAATGAGAAACTTCAATCTTACTCACAGGTTTCTCTTATATCTCATCATCCACACTGAGTTTCAGTTAGATTTAAGTTGTCTCCGTTTTATGAAAACTCTGAATCTAAAACTTCAGATTAGTTATGGCGCCGATGGCGAGAATGAGATCATACGGTAACGTTCCACAGCCTCAAGAAGGTTTGTATTACTCTCAGAGAACAACTCCAGGAGGTCTTCTCATCAGCGGAGCTACCGGAGTCTCAGAAACTGCTCTAGGGTAAAGTCTCTCCGAACTTTTTTCTATTTTACCAGGAAAGTTGACTTTTTCTGATCTTTGACTTTTTCTCTGAAAGGTATGAAAACATGCCAGGTATATGGACGAAAGAACAAATTGAAGCATGGAAGCCAATCGTCAACGCCGTTCATTCTCACGGTGGCGTCTTCTTTTGCCAGCTCTGGCACGCCGGTCGCATTTCTCATCGAGGTTTATTAAAAGAAAAAAATACCTTTTTTAGGGTTCTTAATGTTTGAAATTGTGGAATCTGATTTGGTGTGAATATTTTGTAAGATTGTCAGCCAAATGGGGAATCTCCGATCTCTTCAACGGATAAGCCACTCACCGCCGATTCATCGAATAAGTTTACACCTCCCAGACGACTACGAACTGACGAAATCCCCACCATTGTCAATGATTTTCGTCTCGCTGCAAGAAACGCAATCGAAGCTGGTAAATTAAAAAAAAATTCGATTCCAACCCCGAACTTTAAATAGGTTCAATTAAACCCAAATAAATTTCTTTAGGTTTCGATGGAGTGGAGATCCATGGAGCGCACGGTTACTTAGTGGACCAGTTTATGAAAGACACCGTTAACGATCGAACCGATAATTACGGCGGATCTCTAGAGAATCGATGTAGATTCCCTCTACAAGTAATTGAAGCGGTGACGAACGAGATTGGACCTGATCGAGTCGGAATCAGACTCTCACCCTTCGCTAATTACATGGAATCTGGAGATTCAGACCCAACAAGATTAGGTATGTACATGGTTACGTCTCTGAACAGATTCAAGATACTCTACTGTCACATGGTTGAACCGAGGATGATAACAGTCAGTGAGATTTCCGAATGCACGGAATCACTTACGCCGATGAGAAAGGCGTTCAAAGGAACGTTTATTGTCGCCGGAGGTTATACAAGAGAAGACGGAAACAAAGCGGTGGCGGAGGAAAGAACCGATCTTGTAGCGTATGGACGACTGTTCTTAGCTAATCCAGATTTGCCCAAAAGATTCGAACTTAATGCGCCGCTGAATAAATACGACAGACCAAGTTTCTACACTGAGGATCCTGTCGTGGGTTACACTGATTACCCTTTTCTCGACACCACAGTTCAGTAAAAGTCTACTCTTGTCCTTGATTGCTATATAACTCAAGACTGTGTAAAAGAAACTCAATTGTGTCCGGTTCTAGTATATAATAAAATTTGGTCGGTCGTCTTAGAATTTTCAGCTCTGTCCTTAGCTCCCGACACATATGATCCAATCCTTCGTTGAAAAGTTTTGCAGCTGAGTTATATCTAGGAAGAATGGAAGATCCAACAATAGTGAAATTGATGCCATTTTTGAACTTTGATCCAATCAGTGAGTCTAAGTATGGGTTCAATAGACTTGTATTCAAACTTTAGCCTGCCCAAATTTTACAAAAATGGAATGTTACATTCATTGAAATTTTAGTACGTCGTTATAAACAAAATAATCATGTAGTATAGTGTAATTGAAAAATATTAAAATAAAAACTCGTATGTAACGAACATGTGATTTGGACAAAATGAAACTCATCATACGACACGGCGCTTTTTGACTCTTCAAGTCTTTAGTCACGCAATCTAACGGGTGCAATCACGCGCCGAATCTAGAGGGTAGGACCAACTTTGGATTATGACATGTTCCTATGTTATTAGTGGGACCCACTTCTCTTGATTTTAGATTTCAGCATTTCAACGAGTTGTGTCGTTTTGTGGCAATCACCGACATAATTGCTCGAATGCGATTTTTAGCCGTTTCATCGGACGGTAGGTATGACATTGATCACACAGCTTCTATTCTCAACCGTCAAATGACATTACTAAAGTTCAAAAAGGGCACGTTTGACTTACAAAGGAAATCAATAACGAGTCGTCCGTCAGATAATCGACCGGTGAATCGCCGGGAAAATGAGTGGACGTTGGGAAGGCCAATGGAGTAGCCGAGTCCGGCTGCGAGTCCACCAGTATCAGAGTTAGAATTTCCAAAGTTAAAGATCAACGGAGGGTATTTGCATTCTCCGGCGACTGCCTAGTGATGTCGGAGATTGAGGATCATGAGCAAGATAATAAAGAAGAAGAAGGTGTAGGAGTGGAGAGAGAGAGTGGCCAATGGAAGATGAGAGTATACTGTGATCAATAGTGTGAAGAGAGCTTTGTAAATAGAAAGCCTTAGTGATAGTGTGGGACTTCACTATTTAATTTGAAATAAAGCCAAAGACTTTGTAGGTTGATGGTGGACAGTGACAGACACATAACTCAACCTTAGGCGTATCGAGATCTGGTTCGATGTAATTTACCACCCTTGTAAAAAAAAAATTTTTTTATTGTTTTTCTCAAACCATTTTTTTATTTTTGGGTTTTTGAACTGTGATTATTTAATATTCCCTCTGTTTGATGTTTTGGTTTTTTTTTTTTCTCATATGTTAAAAAGGTTAATGTTTAATTATAAATTAGTCATCTAACATATTTGTTGGAAAATCATAAAGTAGAAAATATATTTTAGTTGTTTAATCTATGAAACAAAGTTTTTAGGAACAAATATATTAGAACATATGAAGATTATTCTTCAATTATGTCATTTGGGAGTATGATTCAGAAACAATTAAAACTGAATTAATTTCAATCTGGCCATCTTCTTAAGCTTATATTCACTTGATAGTTATTAGTTGTGGATTTTTCAATATCTCTTGCATATTACTAGTTGCTAATATAAAACTTCTCTACCCTATAATTTTATGAGTAGGTTTTGTTTCCCTTGTAATAGGTGATACTGATCATAATGGGACCCACTTTAACAAAAAGAGAATTACACTGATACTGATCATAGTTGATACTGATCTGGTAATTCTGGTGAATCGGTACGATACTTCGAATTACACTTTTGTTTCCCCATGGATTGATGAATAAAGCTCAAATCGGAAGAGAATATAGAAGATCCGAGCTCGATTTATCAAAATGAGGAAGAAGTAACCAGAAATTGAAGATTTCAATTAATGTGAAGAAAATGGCGAAGCGGAATATAATGGATCGAAGGAAAAACTGATGATCCATCTAAGAAATGATCAAACAGAATAGAATCTGAGAGAATTTAGGTCAATGATAAAGAAGATGAAGATCACAGAACATGGAAGAGGAGAGAAAAAAAAACCGCCTAAGCTTAAACTTAGGGCTCTAATACCATATTATAATCATTAATTTGGAAAACATTTCGTATAAACCTCTAAAAACAGCCAAATGTGAAGCAACAATACTTTCTCGAGTTTTAACATACAAATTAATGAGTTAATAAATAATACTTTTTAAAAAATTAACTTCGGTTGCATACCATATTATATATATATACTAGCATAATGGCAGGGACAAATTAACTGTCATTTTTAAAAATATTATTTTGTATATATAGTAATAATTTATAGGAATTTAAAAAAATAAAAGTAATATAAAAATTTAAAAAATTAATACTTAAATTTATATTTTTGGCATAAAAAAGTGTAAACAAATGAAAGTTTGAAAAAATATTTTGTGGAAGTTTTAAAACAATAAATTCAAAATGTATATCATATCATTTTTAAAAAATTAAAAAATATTCTATTTTAAAACTAAAACTAAAATATATCTTAACTTTAACTTGAGTAATAAAATGATTAAACTAAAAATATATACTTACTAAATTTTAACCTTTCAAAATTATGTAACTTGTAAATATTATCAAAATTATTTATTCACAGAAAATAAATTAAATTGTTCAACAAATACACTGTTGTAATGTATCCTTGTGAATGAAGAAACTAATATAAATGAGTTATATAATAGAAAAAATAAACATTAAGTTTATTTAGAAATTTTAACCATTAAAAAACATACAAACTTAGATGGTTCTAAAGAAATAATATTTATTATTTATTAAAAGTATGCAAAAAATCAAAACAAACAATAAATTATTATAACAATAAGTGGTTGCTGATTTATTATTAATATTTTGTGTAATTTAGTATCATTATAAAAAATCATCATAGTGTGTAGTTAATAAAAAATTGTATTGATCTATTGATTTAGATATAAACATACAAATGCAACAAATGAAGATGGTTCCATAAATTTAAAAAAATACTTACCTTATATATTTATGGATTTGTTCTTTATTAGAGCAAATGGAAATTTCAGAGATTTACAACACTAAACTAAAGAGAGAAAAAGAGAGAAAGAGAGACAGAATGGATAAAAATATTAGAAAGATGGTGATGAAAAGAGAAACATAATTGTTTATTTTATTTTATAAAATGCAAAACTAAAAATTTTATTCTTGAAATCAGTTTTTATAAAACACTTAACTTGAAATCAGTTTTTATTAAAAATAATAATATATATATAAAATTAGATTAAAAAGTGGAGGTAACGGTTTAGTGGTTTTCTAATAGTTTTTTAAATAAATTAAATAAAAATAATTTTATTAATATAAAATTATTTGAAAAAATTTGTAGTGATGACACCTAATCAAAATATTACTAGTCAAACAAAGAATACATCAGTTTTTTATTATAATTACTTGGCCATTAGTAAATATAGATAGATAAAATCCTCTAAAATTTAAACCCAGATAAATGTGCCTAATATCTATACGAGTGGTAGTATATATTTATTTTGTAATATATGTGAGATGTTGCACACACACCAAAAAAGGTGAAATTTTCTATCACACATGTTTCAGTTATATATTAAATTTTAAAGTATCAGTTTAATATTTAAAATAATAATGATTAACATTAAAAAATAATACTGATTAATTTTATTTTCTTTAATAATACATGCCCATATTAAAAATTTCACCTTTATGATATTGTAATAATATCATATTACAATATGCACAGAAATATAGTTTGGAAAAACATAAGCATTATATAATTAAAATCAATTCATAATACCTAAGATTATAATAATTCAATATTGTTAATTAAGTGATAAACCAAACCCTTAATTAAATACTACAAAAACGAGTTTTAGCAAAAGCAAATTGATTGCTTGAAGCTTGAGAAAGACAATTAATGCATGCATGCTTCTACCATTCATTCACAAGCTCCACCAAACCCATGAAAAAACGGAAACCAAAAAAAATAAATTATATTTTTGTTTTTTCACAAAACGTCATTTTGAATTATATTAATTCAACAAGAAGAATAAAATAAATAAATAACCAAAAAATAAGATAATACATATAACCAATTGTTTCGTGTTCTTATACCCTAAAAAGAGCACAAGTGTTACAAGTAAACTTAATTCTCGAACCGTTTCTCACCTTTCTGTTTTAAAAAAAAACATTTCTCTCATTCTCTTTCTATATAAATTTATATATATAATAAACTATGTATATATCTATATTCGTCTATAAATACAAGGTCTCACAAAAATAATGATATATTTTTGGAAAACTAATAAATGTTATAAAGAATAAAACTCTCTCTCTCTCTTTCTCTTTTCTTGTTTTCTTGACTCATTATTACTGATTAATTAGTAATAGTGAAAGAAACATATATAAAGAGATATATAATCATATTAAAGAATAAAATAAAAGAGAAAGATGGCTAAATCTGGTGATTTGTTGCCGTTCTTGGCGATGGTGTTGGTGCAAATCGGCTACGCCGGGATGAACATAACGTCGAAGATGGCCATGGAATCTGGCATGAAACCTCTCATTCTTGTCGCTTATCGTCAAATCTTTGCCACTATCGCAACTTTTCCGGTCGCGTTTTTTCTCGAAAGGTATAAAATCATATACTAATCTCCATACATAGATATATCACATATGATATGTCACATGACATATATCACATATGATATTTGCGTAAACTTATATATTTCTGAATTCTGTGTGTTTAGTACTAAACTATGATTGTTTTGTATAGTTTTTGGTTGAATTTAATTTCATAAAGTTCGTTTTAGACATAACTGCGAAAGTAGAAAAACATAACATCATTCATCAATCTATAAACATCATTCTACCTTTTGGAATTAACAAAATTGATTATTTTCAAAAATTTCTCAAAAAACACGTTTTTTAATTAACATATAAAATTTCAGTTACATTCAAGTCTTTTTCTTGGTCAAAATTATATAATTATGCTAACAACTTAATTTCTTTTATTGTTTGAATATATATTTTTTCTGTTCAACTATTGATTGAATAAAATTTTGTCCAATATTTTAGTATTTTGGAAATAATTAATTTTCACTGGGAGGAATTAAAATTAAAATTGGCAAAATAATTATTAAGAAAAAGAGGTTAGCAATACGTCTTTTGTTGACTATAGATTACGATATAAATACCCTATTATGGTAAGTAAGTAATTAATAAGTTACTTAATGAGTAATTAGGGAAATTATTTAGATGAATATTGGGATAAGTTATAACCGTTATTTTTTGAGCCTCTGATGTCATTCAGAATCATCAATCAATCATCATCATAAGTAATTAGTTAAATAACTATACGTTATTAAGTTATCATGAGTTCCTATTTCCAAGAGAAACAAATGAGAAATGTGACGTAGCCTCACATAAACCTACGCGTCACGTTTCTTTCTTAAACGGAAACACAAACAGACAAAAAATATATTATGTCAGTTGAGTTAAACGTCGTCGTCAGGTGCTTACGTTTACTTACCAGAACACGTGTTTTTCACGCCGACGTTTTAATGTGTCACACTCCCTTCTTGTGAGAAGTGAATTTTATTAAACCTGTTGCACCATATTATATTTTTTATTTATAATGAAAAAAAAAATCTATCATTTAATTGATTTTTTTTCTTTCCTTTGTTCATATCACATAGTAATGAGTAAATTTCATACATTGGTTTCTTGTACAGGAAGACAAGACCGAAGATCACATTGATGATTCTTGTCCAAGCCTTCTTCTGCTCCATTACTGGGTATTTACATATATATATACATTTTTGCAATTTCATTTTTACATATATCTCTATGAGTTTTCACTTCTTAGCTGAAGAAAATTTGGTTATTATCTTTCTGCAGCGTCACCTTAAACCAAGTATTGTACTTCATAGGACTTCAGAATTCATCTCCAACCATTGCTTGTGCTTTAACTAATCTCTTACCAGCCGTCACTTTCCTCCTCGCAGCAATCTTCAGGTTCTATAATATTACTCTTTGTAAAGTATCCATCAAACCAAATTTGTTTAAGCTGTTTAACAAAATTCTATGTTTTCAGACAAGAAACCGTAGGGATTAAAAAGCCATCAGGACAAGCCAAAGTTGTAGGGACAATAGTATGTGTGGTTGGAGCTATGGTTCTCTCCTTTTACCATGGTCACACCATTGGTATTGGACAGTCCAAGATCCATTGGGCCTATGCTCAAAACATTACGAGCCATGACGCCAATTCTTCCCATTCTAACTTCTTCTTGGGACCTTTCTTGATCATGGCTGGTGCCGTTTCTTGGGCAGCTTGGTTCATTATCCAGGTAACGTACGATATATAATTATAAATCGAAAACTTAACAGCTATTATGGTTTACTAAATCGTTTTTCAAAATATTGTTTTGGTTACAGACGAAGATGAGTGAAACATTTGCAGCACCATACACAAGCACACTTCTAATGTGTTTCATGGGTAGTATCGAATGTGGAGCCATCGCTCTGATCTCTGATCACAAACTCTCTGATTGGTCTCTCAGCTCTCCTCTCCGTCTCATCTCAGCCATCTACGCCGTAAGTCCATATACATATACGATCATCAATGAATCACTACATAACAATCTCTATATACTGCAGGGAGTGGTGGCGTCTGCGTTAGCGTTCTGCCTAATGTCATGGGCGATGCAGAGGAAAGGTCCTTTATACGTCTCTGTTTTCAGTCCATTACTATTAGTAGTGGTCGCCATTTTCAGCTGGACCCTTCTTGACGAGAAACTCTACACCGGCACGTATGTTTTCTATATACATCACACTTTATATTATAAAACATTATATAAAGGAAACGATGATTAGTTTTAATGACATATGTATATTAATTAGGTTTATGGGATCAGCACTTGTTATTATTGGGCTCTATGGCGTCTTATGGGGAAAAGACAAAGAGATGACTGAAAATAAAGAACCAGAAGAGAAGTTAAAACCTAAACCTAGAGTCAAAACTGATACTAATGAAGATATTGAATCGAGATTGCCTCGAGGAGAAGGAGCAAGTAGTAGCAATGGTTCAGCTAGACCTATATCGCCTTAAAACATTGATGTTTCTTCATCATAATAAGTATGAGTTATGAACTTTTTGGGATTTCTTGGTTTCTAAGATACTGCAACTATATTGGATTATACAGTTTCCGAGTGTTTAATTTGTATCCAATTTTGAGACCAATGATTGAATGCTAGTTTGAGTGTACGTTCTCTGTACACCTGAAATAAATCCTTTATACAAAATATTTTCTATTTTTATTATCTTAAAAATTTAAGCATTTAAATTGTTAATAATCCTCAAAACAAATAGAAGGTTTTGGTTTGTTTAAATCAGTTGCAATTGGCGGTTACGGTTTAATCTTGGTTTAGTAATAAAAAACAGAGTCATAGTTCTGCAGTTGCAATTGGCGGTTACGGTTTAATCTTGATTTAGTAATTATAACAGAGTCATTGTTCTGCAGTTGCAATTGGCAGTTACGGTTTAATCTTGGATTAGTAATAAAAACCAAAGTCATTGTTCTGCAGTTGCAATTGGCGGTTACGGTTTAATCTTGATTTAGTAATTATAACAGAGTCATTGTTCTGCAGTTGCAATTGGCAGTTACGGTTTAATCTTGGATTAGTAATAAAAACCAAAGTCATTGTTCTGCAGTTGCAATTGGC
>ASXC01023944.1:0-16495 GCA_000411055.1 Leavenworthia alabamica
GATTCTTTTTTTTTTTTTTGGAATTTATGTTGACCGAAGAAGGTCATTTTTTTAATAAAAAGTCTAAGTCTACTACTCCCTCCTATACAAGACAAGCTTTGATACAAGTGCTGAAGTGCACTCTTACTAACTCCTCCTATTACACAAGTTAAGTTCCTCGTATTTACCTTTCAAGTACCAAGAAACAGACGGTGCTTGTAAAAACGTTAGAGATCAGACAGCCCAACAAATTTTCAACTTTTCTAGTTTAAATATTTTCTTTTTTTTTAGGGTTTTTGACCAAATAAATTTCCAACTTTGTTTTTGACCTACACAAATTACACAATTTTAACTATCTGAGTTGACATTTTTTTCTCTTTACTCAGTAAAATGTTCATTAAATAAAGAAAAAAGTACTCTATTTTTGGTACTTTGTTTGAAATTGCACTAATGGTATTGTTGTAACGTTAAATTAAATACCACACCACTGTTACAAGCAACTACAGACCAATCATTAACGAAATATTTCGTTTGAGAAGTTTAGTTTGTAAATCTTGTTTGAAATATAGCTGATCGAATTTTGAATCATTTAAACATTTTATTTGTAGCTTTGTTTTAAGTCAAAATATATATAGCTGACAAATTATTAAACCCAAAGAAAAAAATAATTATAAACCCAAAAATATATTTTTAGAGGTTTTAGTTTTACTGTATTGGTGGTTATACATAAATCCAAAAAGCATAAAGTCCTAAAAGCGCGGCTGTGAGAGTTAGGAATAGAAGAAATTTGTCAGGCCTTTGACCAGTTGACTTTTAGTAACAGTTAAAGTTTAAAAGCTCCTCTGTGTTCAGACTCTGTAGATATTATATTCATCTTTTGTCTTGTCTTTTCTTCTTATGTGACATTTTGAGTTTTGTGTATACGTTAATGAAATTACCATAAAGTTTCCAGGAAACATTTATGTGATTTTTGATAAAATAAACCATTTTATGAATATTATTAAGCTAATAAAGTAAAAAGTATACGAGTGTAAGTAGAGCCGCCCACTCTAAGAAGAAGTTGAGTTTGGTTTTCTCATTTCATGGAAACTTCAAAACAATTAAATAAAATTTAAGACAATTCTTTTAAATATCGTTAAATTTAGTTTATATTCCATAAATAACATTTTGATTCAATACAAAATTATCATTTAATAATTTAATTAAATTAGAAATTCTAAACAATACATACTAAACCTAAACAATATATATTAAATCCTAACTTTAAATATTAAATTATAATCTCTAAATCAAAATTTTAAATCCTAAATAATAAATATTAAACTCTAACCCCTAAATAAAAAATCCTAAACCCAAACATAAAACATTAAATAAAAAAATATACCTTATATAAAAAATTATAATTTTTAATAAAAATATATTGTTAATAAAAATATTATTTATGTCTAAATAAAAAAATTAATTTAATTTTGTCCAATAAACTACATTTGATGGCGGTAGAAAATTACCCAAAAAAAATCAAATCCGTTTTTATTTATATTCGCATGAAGACTTTTTTCATATATCCCTACAGTTAACATATATTATTCTATCTTAAGCAAAATTAAGAATAAACTTTTCGTATAGGAGCACTCACATGTTGAAATGGTCAAGCCATTAAAGAAAGCTCACGGTCGAATAAAAGCTTTATTCCTGCTTCCGCATAAAACATTTCCTTATGTGTGTATATATATTATGGTTGCGTTGAAGAATTGTACTTCGTTTAAGTTGTTGCGGTCATTAATATGCATTTAAAAAGTTGAATAATGCTTTTTAAAATATATATTTTATAAGGTCACAAAAAATCTGACCAATTAAATAATGTTCTGTTTTTTTTTTTAAACAATTTTGATATGGACGATGTTGACGTAGAGAAATAGACGAAGAGTTATGGACTATGTTGTTATATACTAATAAAAATAGCGGTTCAAAGAGATTACGACTCGTGACAACACAATAGAAGAAAACAAAACGATGATAGATAGGACCATTACATATTGCTTGCTAATTTAATGTTTATTATTTATAAATGATGCGATTTAAATATTTATTTTGTTCTTCAATATATGCCTTAAATCCGTCTTCACTATAATAGAATTTTACTTTGCTTATATGCGTATTCTATTTTCCACTTACCAATATTATATTAAAATATTATATACTATGAAAAATATTCACGTTATTCACGAGTAAATTATTAATTTTATAATACACAAAACCACGACGTATTTAAGAGTTCCTTTTTTCAAGAGTAAGAGTTTTAAGTCACTTCAATATTTACCAATCTCAATATATTTTTAAACTTACAAGACTATTTAATTTGTGTGACTAAATAAATATTGCAACAGTGGGTTATATAGATAGTCTTCTACATTACCAACAACAAAAGAGTATACAAATAAATTAAGAAATTTAAATAAATTTTTCTTGAATAATGAGTAAAGAAGGAATTTTTTTAATAATTATAATATGATTTAAAGTGAAAAATATGGTGAAGTAGTTAAAACCCAAAAAATAAAATAAAAAAAATGGTGAAGTGGGTGTCACGTAACGTATGAAGAGAATGAGAAGTGGGGCTGTGCTGTTTATTGTCGGTCTCCTGCCGTACACAATTCGTTGCAAAGAGTCTGGTCGCTTATATTTTTCCCATTTGTCTTGTTTATGTAAAAGTTATATGTTTGGAGTTATCAAAACCTATCTCACACAACTTACAATTGTTTTCATGTTGTAGATACTATAAATGTTTATACTAAGTTTCTATAAGAAAAAAGGACAATAGGTAAGTTTATGATTTTTTTTTTACAATTTACGATACATCACATCAAATTATTCCAGTTATGTGTGTATAAAGGTAAAATTAGAATATTTGAGTGACCAGATTTTTATAGTATCTATCAAGTGACATAGTTTTTAGTAAAGATAAGAGTGTTGTTATTTTGTAACAGCAAGGCCCGTCAAATGAACTTAATGGGTTTGTATTAGCCCATTTATCTGCCGAAAAGCCCATTTTCAGAACAAGTGTAAGTAAAGAGTGTTTCTTCTTCCGTTTAGGATTACATGTTTAATTCGTCGGACTTTTGTAATTTTACTATACTACTCTTTCAACTCTCCTGTTAATGCTATCACTTTGAGTTGGAATTAATAAATGGGGGTATTTTGGTAAATTAAGAACATGTTCTAAGACGCGCTCGTAGGCTCGCTCCGTAGGTCAAAAAAAATAATGGTGACGACGCCAGTTCTGGGACTTGAGCTACGATGTCCTCATCATTTCTTCAACACTCACTCTCGTTGCTCTCCATCTCTCTCCTTTCCCGTCGTATCCTTACGAGTCACCACCGCGGCGACGGCGACGACGACAGTATCTACCGTCGTTGAATCACCGGCGAGAGTAGTAGAAGAAGCTCCTCGTTCAAGGCGTCATTCCAATTCCTACTTGAAGAGAAAATCTGCCATTTATGAAATACAACGCTCTTCGGATTTCCTCTCTTATCTGCAGAGGTCTCTCTATTTATCACAGCGATTATCTTCAAATTCTGTGATACTCTGTTTTCATTTTATAATGTCTAATATTTTAAACTAAAATAGATAATTTAGTATCTGAAATTGAATGTGTTTTTTTTTATTTTTGAAATTGATCAATTTGTTTTCAAACTGGGGAAAGTGACTTATTCACCACAGCGTTGTTAGAGTTGGCGAGTTGCATAAGAATTGTTTGTTTCCAAGATTCACTTGATTACTCTCCTCTCTGCAGATTAGCTGGAGTTTTAAAGGTACAAGATTTGAATGTTATTTTGCGTGATTTTGGAATCTCTGGACGTTGGCATGATCTTATTCAGGTTTTGTTGATTTTAACTTGGAATCATTAATAGTATTATATTATATTGTTTCCTGCAAAAGTAAGAGCTCCAAGGTGTAAATGATCAATTTCCCTTTTGCAAATTTCGTAGCTCTTTGAGTGGATGCAACAACATGGAAAGATTAGTGTTTCAACTTACAGCAGCTGCATAAAGTTTGTGGGTGCTAAAAGTGTCTCCAAGGCTCTAGAAATATACCACAGCATTCCAGACGACGCAACCAAAATCAATGTCTTTATATGTAACTCCATTCTTAGTTGTCTGGTTAAGAATGGAAAGCTTGACAGCTGCATTAAATTGTTTGATCAGATGAAGCGCGATGGTCTCAAACCAGACGTGGTTACTTATAATACGGTATGTCGGCTGAAGTTGTCTCAACATCAATAAAAGACTACATAGTTCACATATTTTCTTTACGTGAAGCTTAAAACGATTATTCTCTCTTTCACCTTTGATTTTGATCCTTCAGCTGATTGAAACGTACTGAAAATGTTTCTGCATTTAGGGAGTATTAAGTGTAGCTGAAAGAACCATGACGGCACCTTATATGCTATGTTTCATTTTTTTGGCTTTCTCTTTGATGTCCTCCTAGCTGCTTGCAGGTTGCATCAAGGTAAAAAATGGATACCCTAAGGCTATGGAACTCGTTGAAGAACTGCCACAGAACGGAATACAGATGGACAGTGTCATGTATGGGACTGTCTTGGCCATTTGTGCTTCAAATGGTCGATGTGAAGAAGCTGAAAACTTCATCCAGCAGATGAAAGTTGAAGGTCATTCGCCCAACATATATCATTACAGCTCTTTGCTCAATTCTTATTCGTGGAGAGGAGATTACAAGAAAGCTGATGAGTTGATGACCGAGATGAAATCAATAGGATTAGAGCCAAACAAGGTTTGTTTTTGTCAATATGTCTCATATTATGCAATCATTGAAATATGGTGCGGTATTTTGACTCCTTTGATAGATGGTTTGTGTGAATGACATAGTATGGCTTGTAACAACCATTATCTGCAGACAACACACTCTAAGAAGTGGCCATGGTAAAAATGAAGAAGTGGTTTAGATGTCACTTTTTTTGACAAAACATGGTTTAGACATCTATTCTATTTAGACATGGTTCAGATTTCTCACTCAATTTTTTCGTAAAACTGGAGCTTCATACTCTAAGTTAGATTGAATGCGTTCCTCCGTATTCTTTCAAGCTTCCTCATAGGGATTGGTTCCCTCGGTAATTTTGATTGCTTCTTGCTTGTATAACACTAGCTGAAATTATTTGCAGGTGATGATGACAACGTTACTGAAGGTTTATATTAAAGGAGGGTTGTTTGATAGATCAAGAGAATTACTTTCTGAACTTGAATCTTCAGGGTACGCTGAGAACGAGGTAGTCAGACTATTATTTTTCAGCAAAGCTGGCTGTATATATTTTCAAAACAAAAGAATAATATCAATCTGGCTGGAAAATCTTGATTTTTGCAAAAATCTGAATGGAGTAAAATACACTGACACTTGTCATTTTGTGACGATCAGTGGACAACTTTTGGTTACATGATAGAAAACATAGCTTATTTTTATGGTTGCTGTCATGGTATAAACATATTAAGTAGAGCTTGTATAGTGTTTCTATTTGCCCGGCAATTATCTTATAGTACAAACATTTTCTATAGATGCCATATTGTATGTTGATGGATGGTCTTTCAAAGACGGGGAAGTTAGATGAAGCAAAGTCAATATTTGATGATATGAAAGTGAAAGGTGTCAAATCTGGTATGTTTCTTTACTGATGATTAGTTAGCTTTCATATTTCGTCATTGACTCCTGCACCGTTTTCTGCTTAAATTTGTGGGATATAAGTCCACTGTCTGTCCCTGATAGGATGAGGAATACTTTGCAATCATATCTTGTTCCCTCTTGGGATATACGCTATCCACTAGACTCAATATAGGATTTTTGAATAACTTAGAATGAAGAAGCCTTTTTGCCCTTGAAGATTTATCCCTTATCTTTTGCGACAGTTTTAGGTGCTTTAGAATTGAGATTTTCGCAGATTTGTTTGAACCTAATAAAGAAACCAGTAAGGAACTAAGGAGTATATATTCTCAATCCAAACCACTAGGATTTTAAGCACAGAACCGAACCGATTTCAGTTTCCTGTATTTCTAGACAATGATGTCACATTTCTGTTTCAGATGGCTATGCCAATAGCATCATGATATCTGCTTTATGTCGAAGTAAGCGTTTCGAGGAGGCAAAACAACTGTCAAGGGACTCTGAAACCACTTATGAAAAATGCGACTTGGTAATGTTAAACACAATGCTCTGTGCATATTGCAGAGCAGGAGAAATGGAGAGTGTTATGCGAATGATGAAGAAAATGGATGAGCAAGCCGTTAGTCCTGACTATAATACTTTCCATATCTTGATCAAATATTTCATCAAGGAGAAATTGCAAATGCTTGCGTACCAAACTTTACTTGACATGCACAGCAAAGGCCATCGCCTTGAGGAGGTAACTAGCATCAAGGCATTGCTCCTTTTTAGTGTTCTGATATAGAAATCTTGCTTTTTAGCTATTGTCTTTGGTTTCTCGCTAAGTAATGTAAGACAATGAGAAATTTACATTAAGATTTAGCTTTCCTTCACAAGTTGTTAAAACTTTGCAGGAACTATGTTCGTCGTTGATATACCATCTCGGCAAGATTAGAGCTCACTCAGAAGCATTCTCAGTTTACAATATTCTGCGATACAGCAAAAGAACTATCTGCAAAGAGCTGCATGAGAAAATTCTTCACATTCTAATCCAAGGAAATCTCCTTAAAGATGCATACGTTGTAGTGAAGGTTTGAAAAATCCCTCTCTCAGGCAAATTTTACCATTTGGTCCATTGTGTTAAAGGTCTAGTTCGGTCATAATGCTGTTTCAGGACAATGCAAAGATGATCTCACAGCCTACTTTAAAGAAATTTGGCAGAGCTTTTATGATCTCTGGAAATATTAATTTAGTGAACGATGTTCTGAAGGTCTTGCATGGTTCTGGCCACAAAATTGATCAGGTAGGTGACAATTAGAAGCTATTTTTTGAACTTTTTACTCGGAAATAATTGACTATACAGTTGAAAATTATCCTAGAGAAATCACAATTCACAAAGAGAGTTTTTGTTATTTGATCATACATACTAAATCGCATTTCATTTTCTTTCTTGCATGGGTTGTGTGTTGTTTTGTTTTCAGGTTCAGTTTGAGATTGCGATTTCTAGATACATTACACAGCTAGATAAAAAGGAATTGCTTCTTCAACTTCTACAATGGATGCCTGGTCAAGGATACGTTGTTGACTCCTCCACAAGAAACCTCATTCTCAAGAACTCTCATTTATTTGGTCGGCTACTCATCGCAGAGATCTTGTCAAAGCATCATATCACCTCAAGGACGATAACTAGATCTCGATCTAAGCCTAAATTTAGAGGTAAGAGTTAAATAAGAATGTAAAATTCTGTTTCTTTCTTATCTAAAATTGTAATAAATGTCCTATAAATGTATGTATTATATTTCATGAAATAGACCGCAATTTATTAAGTTTTGACTAAACGATTAAGGTACGTTTTTAATATATATCTAATAGAACTGATTCAAATTCGAGAAAACAAGAACTCGTGAACAAGAGTTACCTTGTCTGAATCATCTCTGCAATTGCTACTGCTCATTCTCCTTATTAGTGATCACATTGATAAACTGAGCACTAGGAATGTGTTGGACTTTGTAGTAATCTTCTCCACCTGGTACTAATTTCTCCTTCCACTCTCTCTTCATTCCTTTTATCTTTAGTTTCTTTAAGGATGTTATGTACTTGAGCCCTTCCGGAAGATAACCCAGTCTTGTATAAGCTTAAGAATCTCAAGTGGATGAGCTCCCCAATGGTATAAGGTAACTTCCCTTCTTCAAACTTTACCCTAGAAAGATCCAACACCTTGAGCAATGGTAAACATCGGAAGCCTGAAGCTGACAGTATACAAAAGTCATCCTCGACTCCAAACAACAAAAGAGATCTGCATTTTTTTATTGTTTTCATGTCCCACCATATTGGCTGAGGGTTCTCCACACTAATGATCTCTTATGAATTATGATTAATGAACAATTGCCACCTGTAACGTAACAGTTTGATCAAAACCCAATATATGGTTTGGTTAAAGAAACCAAACCGAACTGGGAAACACTACTTAGAAAGATCATCAAAGAAGTCAGCTCAGCATCTATTAAAAATGTTTCTGCAATCTATTGAACATAAAGGTACATCGAGTAGGTGATATAAGTTTTACTAAAAATGTAGCAAATGTTATTTACAATTAATAGTTTCATTGGTCACAACTTCACCAAGGTAATACTCTTCCCTCTGGTCGTATCTCAGACCCATCTTCGTCTTCAAAATCAAAATCAGGCTTCTGTATGACCATGCCTACTCCATCTACATCTACACATTCACCATGACGAACCTCATTGCTTTTGTTTCTCACTATTTTTTTGCAGGACTGGCTTGGGCTCACATCGAAATCATCATCCTCGGCTACATTCGGACTAATGTTCTCATCTCTTCTTCTCTTCCCTGAATCGGGACTGTTGTTGCTTATGCGGGAGTCTTTCTTATTGGTTCCATAATACTCGTTCACCGTTGACTCTATTGTTTCCAACAACCGATCACCGTAGGTGCTTACTTTGGCTCTGAAAGAGAGTTTCAAGATACACACCATTATCAACACTTTTGGGTTCTTCTTCTTTTGAATTGGTGACTAAGAGTAGAAGTCTTAAAAGAAAGAAAAAAAAACAACTTACTTCCCAAGGCCATTGATTTCAAGGAGTTCCTCTTTGGTTCTTGGAATTCGTCTGCTTATTTGCTGAAGCGTTGAATTGCTGCCACCAAAAAACAGAGAGATTTTGTTGGGTATGAATCAAATTGACCTGATAAAGCACAAAACTTGGAAGAAGAGAAGCGGAATGTTTTTTTGGAGTTACATGAATATATGATATGCCATGACACCATCAGGGGCTTCTTTGACAAGAGCTGTACGAAGCTTTCTCAAGGCCGTGTACATGTTGGCAGAGAGATTCTAGAGAAAAAGATCATCGAACCAACCTCAGCAATTCAGAGTGATAGATTAATGTCAACAAAAAGAAAAGGAAGAGTAGGAACTACAAAGAGATACCAAATCTTTTGGAGGAGCATCTTCTGTTGAAAGTGGAAGAGTACTTTGCTTGCCTGATGTTAGCGGACCTTTTGCTGGGGTTGCCCCGGGTTTACTTGGCTTTAATACTTTTACAGAAGAAGGGAATCTGCAACAGATTAGGGAAGTCTTAGCTAAAGTAACTTTTAAGAAGCCCTTAACACATAAAAGCACAAGTAATTGCAATTAATTGTTTGAACCTAGTTCCTGTGAACCTTAAAGAAAGATATAAGTCCAAAGTCAAACCTCATCATTATAGTCTGGCTTCCAGAAAATAGTAAGGCAGTCTTTGCTTTATTCACCTAGATACAAATAGGTAAAAAAACTTATCAAATTTATCAGGGTCTCATATAGCATACTATCATCCTTAATCATCAATGAGAGGGAGAAGCAAAGTGGAAATTATTCACAACTATGTACCTTGAGCAATGACGACACAGTTCCATACATATCACTTTTCCTAACATCTTCAACAAGAATGTCCTCTGTTACGAGATAGTGCATGATACGAGAGACTTCAATTTTAGATAAATGTTTTCCAGCTCCATGGAGCTGCAAAGTCTCATGTCTGTGTTTCTTGACCTAGATGCAAAGAAGACAGTTATTTTTTTAAAAGATCGAGCCATACTGATTGGATTGCTGGGGTTGAGAAGACAAGTCATTCGTTAAAATTAGTCTTTACCAAGTAAGAGAAAAGAGACCCTGTTTTATGAGGCAGAACAGGGTTAAATATTTAGCATAATCTGGAAGAAAAACATAATACATGTGTAGAAATATGACCTAAAGCCTAAGGAAATGCAGATTACAATTGTTATTAGTGCTTACCATTTGGTTTAAGGAACCTCTGTAGACTTCAAGAATATGAGCTGAAGAAAACCTTTCTCCTGTTTGCTTCACCAGTTCAACCTGAGAACACACAGAAGTCAGAAGATAGTCTGACACGTGACCAACAACACATCTAATAAGTGATAGACACGGGCATTTAGTGACTTCTTTACCAGTTGCCTTGTGATCAAGGTGACATCTTTGTCAATCAAATTCTGGCTACTGCAACAATTATCACACGTATTTTTGCAGTTTGTGGAATCGAATTTTTCCCCTAAATGCAATAGTTGTAGGAAACGTCGGCAGTCCACCTCATTTTCGCAGTAACTAACCTGAAGCAATAAAATTAGAAATATATCAGCAAGTATACCACTGAGAGGAGAAAAAAAGGACTCTTCACGCTAAGTACCATGCGGAGAAGGTTTTCAGTATTCGTTTCAAGAATCCTCCCTGAACTTGCTACACGATTATACCCAGTTGCCATAGGGCTTTGGTCAACTCCTCCTTGAGTAATCATATGTTTAACTCGTATCTGAAATAATTTTGTGTATGCGTAAACATGACCAAGAGCAGAATGATGAAAGATGAAAGAGATTTATCATTCCAGACTGTAACTAAGTGGATAAGAATGAGAACAGAATATAATTATATCGACTTACATAGTCGCCATAACCGTAATACAAAACACAAGATGCCCGCTGGCCGTCCCTGCCTGCACGACCGCATTCCTTGATGTAGAAAAAATATAGCTTATGTGAATTTGTAGAAGAAATAACAGTATCTGAGTTTATGTGAAATTAGTTAAATAAGATTTGCATCACTGAATGAATAACTGAATACCTGATGATAGCCTTCTATAGACTTTGGGAGCGAATGATGAATAACAAAGCGGACATCAGGCTTGTTGATTCCTGGAATGTGCAATGTTAATGGGCAGCAACATTGAATGAATTAAAACATCATTAGCAAAAACTAGTACCCATTCCAAATGCCACAGTAGCACATATTATATTGATTTCGTCCTTGCTCCATTGTTTCTGTACAAATGCACGTTGATCAGGCTCCATACTGCCATGGTAAAATGCTGCTTTATGACCGAACTCCTGAAATATCCAGTTCTACGTTTAAACATAATATTTGTGGTATGCAGACGACTTGATAAAGCTTCAATATACAAATGATCAACCTGCAACTTTTCAGCGACTTTTTCACAATCCATTCTTGAAAGACAATATATAATTCCACATTCATCAAAATGGTTTTCCCTAATAAATTTGTCAATATCTTCCAGACACTTTTTTGTCTTCGGAACAACAGAATACCTGCAAACTTCTTGGTAAGCAGCATTCTGGAATACATATATGGTTTTACATAGTTTTACTTTACCATAAATTTGGGCGATTAAAACTTTGCCGGAACACAACACAATTAACAAGGCCAAGGGCTTGTACAACATCTTCTTTCACACTGGCTGTTGCGGTAGCTGTTAAAGCTAACACGGGAATGTTGGGAAACTTCTGCTTCAGAATACCAAGACTCTGCGTATTCAAAATATTTTTGGTGGGCAAAAAAAGAAAGATATGTTTCCACAAAAAGTAAGAGAGGTTGCCTTGTTTGAATCTTTAAATTGCCTAACCTGGTAGTCGGGTCGAAAGTCATGCCCCCATTGGCTCACACAATGAGCTTCATCAATGACAAACCGAGCAAGCAAACCACGAGAATTTAAGGTCTCCAGATGCCTCAGAAGAGAATCGCTTCTGTAGTCAAGAAAGAGATATTTCTTAGCTACGTGTTACCAGTAATACTAATATCTTCAGTGTGGTGAGGCATTAATTGTCCACATCTACGCATATACCAATCTAGAATTACAAGAAACCCTTAGTACTCTGGTAGTACTGCATAATTCATACACCATAATATATTCTACCCGAGGATATTAAAAGAGGTATACAGAAACAGAACAAACAAAAATGCAGAGAGAGAGCACTATATATAATAAATAACAACTCACTTTGCCACTTTTTCAGGTGTGACATATAGTAATTTGTACTTAGAATGCTCGGAATTCAGCTCCTGAAGGATATTCAGTTGTTCAGCCCATTCCATGCCCGCACTTAGGGAAGCAGCACGTATATTGGCCTGTAACCGTGATTCAGAGATCAAAGAGTGAAATGGAAAGAATCCTCTATGAGAATAATTTATCAATGAAACAGAAGATACAAATAGAATCTCTGGGGGTTGCTGAAGTGTTCACCTGCAATAGGTTCATTATCTGGTCTTGAATAAGTGACACAAGTGGAGAAACGACTAATGTTATCCCTCCACAGATCAGAGCAGGGAGCTGCCAAAGAAATATGTTAGAAAACAGTTTGGAGAAAATAACTTACAACTTTCATCTCTTTTGCATAGGATGTATACATATATCTCAGTGAAAAACAAGATGTAGATTGAAGAATCAAAGTGAAAGTGAACTACACCAACCTGATATGTCAAACTCTTCCCTCCACCAGTTGGCATCAAAACAAAAACATCAGAGCCACTCATTGTTGCATTGATGATTTCTCTCTGGTTAGGCCGAAACGAGTGATTTCCAAACACTTTTTTGTTGTTAACCTGAACGATGCAAGGTAACACATGAGTAGCATGTAATGTAAGAAAACAAAGAAAAGGGAACTATGATAATCACTTCCAATTTTCTTGTCCATGGAAAATCACGACTGTTCCACTTTTTGTCGCTTGAACCTTCAGTGTAAGTCACGTCAATAATCTTTGGAACATATTGTTCCCTCTCTACAGGAGAAGATGAAAGACCAGATCTATCTACAGAAAATGAGGAATCTCTTGGCATGTTCCAGTTATCAAAGGCATATCTGCCTTGGTTACTTGTATGTGGTTGAAAATCAGTTTGTTGATGATCCATTATATAATTTGTTGATTGAGGCGTTTCATACTGGGAAGTACGAGTAGCTGTAGATGACAAAAATTGAGATCTTTGCCTTTCTTTATCTCGGATATGATTCTCGAGCAGCTGAATTTGCTTCTTCAGTTGTAACCTAGCAACAACACAAATTATATTACATCAGAAGTTGAGTAAAAGTCAAGACATACTCATAGTTGTGATACTGCTAAATACTAAAACTCAAGAAAGAGGTGCATTTTCTATTAATTCTTTAAGCCTAATCCCTTCTTGCTGAATTATTCTGATGAATGGCTAGGTAATATATAAAAGCCTCTGAAAGGAAGCTAATTTATTGGTCTTATAGAAAAAGTCAATTTAAACAGCCCCAGAAAACAGGAACAAAATTGATTGGGATATAGACCTCTCTTGACGAAGCTGTTCAACACGATCAGGACTGAGGTCAGTAGCATCATCAAGAAGTTCATTTGATATTGCAAGCAACACGTCCTTCATTTGTTCCACATGGGTTGAAGCTTCTGGACAAAGCCCTAACTGAGTGATGCCAACATCAAACAAAATGAGAAAAACAATTCGTTCCAAAACAGCTACGAAAAAAGAATAGTCATACCTTTATTCCATGACTACAGTTGGAACATAATTCAGGAGGCAGACAGCACTCTTCTTCTCTTCTGGAAGAAATTCTATCCACAGGTGGAGTACTCAATGGACAATTAGATACTGATGGCTGAGGAGTACTTGTTGAATGGTAGTGTTCCATTACAATTTGGTCGACATCAATATTCTGCATCACAAAATGTTAACATGCTTGAGTTGATGTATGTTCACCACAAAGCATTGTTCTGCATAAGCATCTTTGAAGCTTTAAATTACAAGGTACGCTATAAGTAGTTTTGATCTTTGCTGTCATGGAAATATGCTACAATCAACATATACTACAAATACAAGATTGATAAAACTAGCTTGTTTACAAGGAGTACTACATAAGGACATGTTAATTTTACAAACATTACCTTAAGTATGTCATCATCATCCATATCATCGAGACATGCTTCTCCAGAATCCCACTGCTTCGCTGGGAATGCAGGATTCGTGAAAGGTTTCTTCACACCATTTAAATGTGTGCAATTAGGTTCTGATTCTTTGTCCTCATTGTTTACCCGTGGAAACCTTTCAGAAACTATGTTATCATCACCGGGGACAGGGGAAGGGAAACTGTGAAAGGATCTTCCAGTTCCTGAAACATTCACTGGACACTGGTTTTGTCGCCTGTTCGAATAACAAGAACCATCAGTGCTAGATATAACTTTCACAGTGGATCTCTCTCTTCCAGAATATAAACCATTGGTGCCACCATCATCAACAGGGGGAGTAACGCCAGGTCTTAGGTATGCATTATTTATCGATAGACTTGAAAGAGCACGCCAAGCCTGCCAGCATGAGATATCAATAACTAAAATATATGTACAGTTCATGTAAAAGGTCTATCTAAAAGGGGAAGGTATACCAGAATCTAGGGGAACAAAGGAACTACAATAAGATAAACTGTTTATTCAAAGAAAAGGAAAGAGAGAAAGAAAAACATGTAATGAAATTCCTACTTACGACGAGGGGAATGCATCAGTTATAAATTATAATAAACACCACAATTCCTTTAGAAAATTATTACCTTTGCAATTTGCGGGTGCGCCAAAGTATGCACATTCACACTAGGAAACGGTATTGACCTAGGTAGAGAGAGAACATTTTATATAATTGTGCATCACATAGTTGTTAACATATTTCTGAAGAAGAAGAAGAAAATCTAACAAGATTTCCATCAGTGACATACCCTTACTACAACAAAGAGAAATATTATGCATATCATTCAATATTATTTGGGGTCGACCCATACATAAGAACAAAGCCTCTATTTTGTTCAAAGCAAATAAGAAAACAAAACAGGCACTGGCATAAAGTCAAATGATGCTGGAAAAGCGAGACAATACAATGTGGTGGAAAGCTATTCTTGAAATCACTGAATTTTTTTGATATCTTCCAAAAGTTATATTTTCCAAACCCAAACAGCAGATAGTTCTTGGCCAAATCAAAAGACAATAAAGGAACAAAGACAGAACACAGAAGGAAATGATTGTTCTCAAAAGAATGAACATAAAGCCATAATACCTTGCAGCCATATCTCTATTTCTTCCAGGCTTTTGACTTTCTAGAGAGTACAGGAAATTGGAGCTCAGAAACTTAGATGTGGACGTTGGACTGTTGAGCACCTCTGCATGTTCTGACCAATTCGTTCGAGGACCATTAGGTTTCTGAACTTCAGGGAGATGACTCCGACTGCATTTTAACAGAAAGTTACGGAGATCAAACAAAAAGAAGAGCCAGAAAATATTGGAATAAAACAAGAGTGTACACACGGAAAATATCATTCTTGCCTCATTTGATTAGAATTAAGCATAGTGCTGAAGAGGTTCCAGTAATTTTCTCTTCACTTGACACCACAATTAAGTCACTTAATGAAACACATTAAAAAAATTGCATTCAGATTAGTGGGTGCTGATGATAATGTAACAAGAAACTTTAAAAATTCACATTGTCACAGTCTCACAGACTATATTATACAATTATCAAAATCTAGACTGATTTACAGAAATCTACCACATTTTAGTTGAGAGTTCAAACATCAAACACAAACTCTAGTAAAAAACAACGACTCCGCTAAATTTTACAAACCAATTTCAGCACATAAGAAAACAGTAAAATACTCCAAAAACATGAAATTGAAGTGAATCCACAAGTCATGACTCTACAGGATTACTGTAGTCCCACAGAAAGCAAAAGCCCTAATCGAAAACTAAGCAGAGAGTAGACAGTCATATTCGAAGGCCGAAGAAAGGGAGAATCGAAAACCCTAGAAATGATTGCGAAATGAAAGCCAATAATTACATTTTTGATTCAGTGGAGTATTTTGCTCCTATGCTGTTACTTTAGCACTCCGACGGCGAAACAAACCGGTAAGTCGAGGATGAGAAACTCGCCAGCAACTGAAGCTAAAAGGCCGTAAAGGATTACGCGGTTTCCTATTGGCGGGATAGCTTCCCTCTCGTATTTGCAATTATTCCCAACTCAATTATTCTCAAATGTATTTTTATTTTTATTTTTTATCGTTTACACATTTTTTCAATTCCAAAAATTAGCTTTGTTTTATAACCAAAAAAAAAAAAGCTTTATTTTTGTTATCTTGCATTTTCGGAAAATAATGGAGGGATATTATATTTAGTTATTTACGTATAATTAAATTAAATCTAAGAATTTTTTCTGAGGTGACACATCATCAACCTTTGTTTGTGCTTCTTATACTGCAAATTTTACAAATCTTCAGAAATCAGAACCAAAAGCATATTGTAACGGCAAACACGAGAAGAACAGATAACTTTTTTTTTTTTGATAATGAAGATGAACAGAGAACAGAGAACAGAGAACTTTTAAGTTCGACAAATCCTACTATAACTTTTTTCTTACACAAACCAAAAAACAAAATGTCAACTGATTCTGACTTCTCCACTTGCTTGTACTTCCTTTACAGTCTTGTCGTGTTCATCTTCATTGTCAGTCTTCTGCATCCCCTCCTCAGCCAAAACGTCCAATGGAGCGGGAAATGGGAG
>ASXC01023945.1:0-16644 GCA_000411055.1 Leavenworthia alabamica
AACATTCGCTCGGCTCTCGGCCCGTGACTTAGCCGCGTATCCGAGGAAACTCCCACCCGATAACCAACTTCCGCATCGCCGACACTAACCTCGGCCATCCGACCATCCGGCCTACATCATTGTTGCTCTCGGATCCAATCTTGTTACTACGGAATCGGGATTATTTGGTTCAATTGGTCGTTTATTCTGGTATTTTGGAAAAAATTTCATCAACATTTCATTGATTCCGTTGAGCTTTTCATTTATGTTAGACATTTCACCTTTTAATTATTTGACTTCCTCTGTTTGCTTGCCACGAAATTCCTCAAATTGCTTTCCCAGTTCTCCCAATGTTTGACTTCTTGTTTCCATCGGATTTTATCTGTATCTTATTTCCGTCGGTTATGTATAGCTTGTCCGGAGGTCGGACTGCTCTGATACCAATGTAACGGAGGAGGTGGTGATGAAGTGATTGTAAACCCAAACAAGAAATCTCCGTTAGAGATTCGATACTCGGAGAAGAATAGACCTAGAAGGCGATCACGTTTATAGAAGGAACACCTAGAAGATTCAATTCTCGAATGATGAAATGAAGAAACGAGAGAGAGTTTTAGAGAAGAAGAATTGGTTTGTTAAAATCGTTATGTTTTAAAAATATATTTGCGCGCCTACTTATAAGGCCGGTTTACAAGATCGAACCATTGGTTCATTTAATTAGACTAAACCGAATATTTGAATGGAAATACTCTGTTTCGATGCTCTGTTTTAGTCGCCTTTATCTTTCTGTTACATGTCCATTCATTGTAGTATAACGACGACAGGTTTAAGCTTCTTTTGAGAATAGAGTGTGTTTGGATACTGAGAATGCGGTGTTCGCAAACGGAATTCAGTTCTTGGAGTTTAGGTAATTTGATTCATCTCTCTCCATGCTTAACATTAACAACAAACCACGACGATGAAACTTTATTTTTAACATATGCCAAATAAAGCAATAACAAACAATAAATCCCAATTCTATTCATTATTAATCTTAATAAAAATATTATAATGCCATGACGACTCATGCTAGGACTTGAGTTTCTTCAAAATCAAAAATTGATTATTATAATAAACATATACACCTCAAATAGTTTACATCAAAAGTGGACCTCTGAATTGACTATCTTTCTTAAATTTTAGTAGGAAGTCAATGATTTTTAGAAAATGGTATCAGAGTTTGTTTTGGGGTTTGATACACGTAAGCCATGACGATGAAACCTTCTTTTTTTCTTTTATGCCAAATATAAGAGATATAACAAACTACAAATCCAATTTCATTCATTTTAACTTAAAGAAAACGAAAAAAAAAAAACATAATTTATGTTTCTTAAATAGTTTTGTAAATCGTTGCCAAACAGAATGCTTTTTAAATTATAATTTTCTTATAGTAGACGCATTACTTTTCTTTTATGACAAACATCAATGGAAATTTAAATAAATAATTTATCAAAATCACGTGAGTGAATTCATATAAATATATATATTATGTGGAGATCGGAGCTCGTGATTCTTATCTTAAGAGAATCTTTATTAGTTTCCCCTGGTTTTTGATTTATTAAGACTAATTTTGTCGTTGAGTAGCTTGAGTGCTTCTCTACTTGGATTATTCCCAAAATTCTCCCTTATAATGTTTATTTGGGATTTGAGATATTACTTCAAAATTATTGGTAAATCTCCAACTTTTGGAACAAAAAAAAAGTAATCTTTTCGTCTTCCCTTTAATCCTTCTTCTTTGTATAAACGTTTTAGTTGCTCACTAAAGCAAAATGTTTAGCGTGACGGCTGCTAAAGGTTTTAGCTTTTGGTTAATAGGTTCCATGCTTTTGGAACTTACATTGAGTGGATCATTAATAAATGCTATATTTTGATTTTAGTATCTATGAATTTTATGTATTTTTGGTTTATGCCTTGATTTTGTTAACTCTGTGTTGAGTAGCCTTTTTTAATAGTATTATAAGCAAATTGATTTTGTATTTTCAGTTTCTGTGATCAAGGTTTGATTGAAAAAGATGGGATTTGGAGCCTTGGTTTGGTATTGCAAACCAGTTGCAGATGGATTTTGGGAAAAAGAAGTAGATGGCGCGTTTGGTGCTTACACGCCCTGTTCGATTGACTCAATAGTGATGCTTGTTTCTCACTTTATGCTTCTGGGTTTGTGTTTCTATCGGATGTGGATCATCTTCCACTATACCAATGCTCAGATATATGTTTTGAGGTACAAGTACTACAACTGTGTGCTAGGGGTATTGGCTTCTTACTGTGTTGTTGAGCCTATACTGAGACTGGTCATGGGGATTTCACTCTTTGACATGGATGAAGAGACGAATCTTCCTCCTTTTGAGGTGAGTTCCATTTGTAACTCTGATTCTTAATCTTATGGCCCTGTGGAGATTATATTCGTTTGCCCTTCTTGTTAATATGAAAGTTCAAGATCAGAAATGAAGTATGATCCTGGTGTTATTCAAATGGCAGGTTGCGTCTTTAATAGTTGAGGCATTCACTTGGTTCTCCATGCTTGTTTTGATTGGACTTGAGACCAAACAATATGTCAAAGAGTTCCGATGGTACGTGAGATTTGGAGTTGTTTATGTTTTGGTTGCAGATGCTGTGCTTCTGGACCTTGTGTTGCCTCTCAGGAACTCAATCAATAGGTTTGTTATTGTATATTTTATATTAAGGAACTCAATTGGGTGATTCAGCATGTAAAATTCCAAGATTTTGGTTATATTTCTTACAATCTTTTTTAAGTGAGATAAAATTTTGGGCATTGGTAGCTGTAGGCTATAGCCCTGAGTTTTTTATTAAATTTTACTCTGTTTGCTATTGCAGAACTGGGCTTTATCTCTGCATCAGTTCCAGATGTTGCCAGGTTTGTCAGAACATGGTCTTTATGTATAAGCTTAAATTCATTCATGTGGAAACTTGCATTCAAAAGCTTCAGACAATATAAATATATCTGTCTAGTGAAAGATATAAGCTAGTAAGCCACATTATTAGTTTTGGCTCTTAGGTAGATGTTGATATGTGATACTAATCAAATGCTTTGCCTCACTAAGTTTTTTTTTCTGTTGTAGGCTCTTTTTGGAATTCTTCTTCTTGTTTACATTCCAGAACTTGATCCTTACCCGGGTTACAATATTCTACGCAATGAACCTTTACACAATGTTGAATATTATGCACTTAGTGGTGGAGAGAATATATGTCCCGAGCGACATGCCAGCATATTTTCCAGTAGGTAACCTCATAATTGATAAACAAGGTTTATAGAATGCCCAGTCTACTGACAGGCGATATATAGTAGCCATGAAGATTATATAAGATTCATGGTTTCTTTTTGACTGAATTGGATTTCTTGTCCACTTATTGACAAACCAAAGGAATATACTTTGGTTGGATCACGCCGCTTATGCAGTTAGGCTACAGAAAGCCTATAACTGAGAAGGATGTTTGGCAATTAGACAAATGGGACCAAACAGAAACTCTGATGAAAAGGTACAAAAGTGTTGCTCTATGCTTCTGCTTTCAGCAGTATCTCTATTTATATATAGTAGAAGGTTTTGTTCGGAATCAAGAACATTCTTATTCGTTGGATGAGTTACTTTTACAGATTCCAAAGATCCTGGACTGAAGAATCACAGAGACCTAACCCGTGGCTTCTCCGAGCACTAAATAATAGTCTTGGTGGAAGGTAAGAACTGAAGATTTTCTTACAGCCGTGTATTCCACTGTAGTTTTCCTTAACGCCACACACTATGGACACTGGCATTAAATTTTTTCTTATACGTCTTTGTAGGTTCCGGTTGGCTGCTATTTTCAAGGTAAAGATCATGTGGTTTATTTCCGTGCTCTTTGAATCATGTTTGCTTAAACTCTTCTGTCACTCGGTTGGTGAAAATAGATCCCAACAAAAGATCTTGATTGTTATTTTCCTGTGTCTGCTCTGACCTGCATCCACAATAATGTTCTGTTCTGTATTTGACAACTCTCAAGCAATTTTTACATTGTTTTAATTTTGTTGTAGATTGGAAATGATCTTTCCCAATTTGTTGGACCGGTTATACTGAGCCATCTATTGCAGGTACGCTTTCTTTTTGCTTAATCCTTGCTTAAACTATATTGCATAGTTGTTTCTACTTGTACATTTTATTTATGTTCCACACGTACTCTTCGATCATTACACATATTTTCTGAGGCATTATATATATGTACATATATATTATAGCTTTTAAAATTTTGAGTAAACAAAGCAGTAACATATATATCTCATTAAGGAGTGATGATTTAGTAGGCTGCTCTTGGCTCTGCTGATATCCCTGGTTTCTATCTAACATTTATAAATCCAACTTAAGCAAATCTTTTATCATTTTGTGTAGTCAATGCAAGATGGTGATCCAGCTTGGGTTGGATATGTCTATGCTTTCATAATTTTCGTTGGTGTGGTATGTAACCATTTTATGTTTCACATTGTTAGCTTTCTTGTTCAAAAACTTTGAAAGCTATTCCATTTCGATTTTATTACAGACATTTGGAGTTCTTTGTGAAGCCCAGTATTTTCAAAATGTTTGGCGTGTGGGATTTCGATTGAGGTCAACTTTGGTAAACAAATTTGAAACTTCTGTTTCTATTCCACTTGTATGATCATTTAGTTATGTTGCTTCTCCAACTAATTATGCTAGTTTCCTTATAGGTTGCAGCTATATTCCACAAGTCTTTAAGACTAACTCATGAAGCTCGCAAGAGTTTTGCATCTGGGAAGGTCACCAACATGATAACTACTGATGCTAATGCACTTCAGGTACACTTAGCTTCAGTTAAAATTTCCATCTCCTTTCTCAGTTTGGTCCATACTCTACTTTTCTTTTGTTGGTGAGCCTCTTGATTTTTCAGCAAATATCACAACAACTCCATGGCTTATGGTCAGCTCCTTTTCGCATCATTATCTCTATGATTCTTCTCTATCAACAACTAGGAGTTGCTTCACTTTTCGGTTCATTGATTCTGTTTCTCTTAATTCCTCTCCAGGTACATAGCTTCACTTCGTTTTTTTGCCTATTTAAAAAATTGTACAAGTTAAGATAATTGCATATGTTTACATAATAGTCCACCTATTCTGTTTTTGATAAACAGACTCTAATTATAAGCAAAATGCGGAAACTGACTAAAGAAGGACTCCAGTGGACTGACAAAAGAGTTGGGATTACAAATGAGATTTTGGCATCCATGGACACTGTAAAGTATGACTAACATTCGTTAATCTCTTTTTGAGTGGCATATTCTTATAGGCTTTGGTTATTCTAATATTTTTATATAACTTTCCAACCTTGTTAGATGCTATGCATGGGAAAAGAGTTTTGAGTCCCGGATTCAAGGAATTAGAAATGAAGAGCTCTCATGGTTTCGTAAAGCGCAGTTACTATCAGCTGTATGACTCCTTGTCTTTGATTTACCTATCTTGTATGCAATTAGTTCCATATAATCACCTAGGGATTGATTTTAGGTTAAACCTATTTTGCTTATATGCAAACCCAAGACATGTCTGTCTTCTACTCTTAACAATTTTTTTCCCTCCAACGTTTTTCCTCTTGCAGTTTAATAGTTTTATATTGAACAGCATCCCTGTAGTTGTGTCCGTGGTTTCATTTGGGTTTTTTGTTCTGCTTGGAGGAGATTTGACACCAGCAAGGGCATTCACATCTCTTTCTCTCTTCGCAGTTCTAAGAAATCCTCTGAACATGCTACCAAATCTACTAAGTCAGGTTATTTCAAACATCAGGTCCTCAGTGGTTACATACCCAATTTACTGGTTCTGATCCATCTTGTGCCAGTGGATTTACTCTTCATATCTAATTATCTTATCTTTGACATAGGTTGTCAACGCAAATGTTTCACTGCAACGCATTGAGGAACTGCTACTAAGTGAAGAGAGAATTCTAGCACAAAACCCACCTCTTCAACCAGGAGCTCCAGCCATTTCAATTAAAAGCGGATATTTTTCATGGGATTCAAAGGTTAACTCTTCAAAAGATTCCCGCTTGTTTAGATTTTGTTGAGATGCAATAAGTTTCACGGTGTAGTGCTCGAATATTCTCAGACAGCCAAGCCCACATTATCCAATATTAATTTGGAAATACCAGTTGGAAGCTTGGTTGCCATTGTAGGTGGAACCGGGGAAGGTAAGACCTCACTTATTTCGGCAATGCTGGGGGAGTTGTCTCATGGTGAAACCTCAAGCGTTGTTATTAGAGGTTCTGTAGCTTATGTTCCTCAAGTTTCGTGGATCTTCAATGCAACTGTGAGTTGACTTTTCTTTTCGCGGGCTGTGACAACAAAGAATATATTGTAGCCTTCAATAGCTTTATTTTCATTGGACCTGTCCCAGTATAATTGTCAATGTCGTGCAGGTGCGTGAAAACATTTTATTCGGGTCAGATTTTGAATCAGAAAGATATCGTAGGGCTATCGATGCGACTGCCTTACAACATGATCTTGATTTACTTCCAGTTAAGAGAAAATGAAAGGCTTCAACAACCCAGTAACATGTAATTGATATGACATTCTTAGAAACTTCCTGAACTTTGCCTTTTCAGGGCCGTGATCTTACTGAGATTGGAGAACGTGGGGTGAATATTAGTGGAGGGCAGAAGCAGAGACTTTCGATGGCTAGAGCAGTGTACTCAAATTCAGATGTTTACATATTTGATGATCCTTTGAGTGCTTTAGATGCTCATGTTGCTCATCAGGTATTCGTATGGTTGTTGCATTACATAAATGATAATCTCTTATGGCTTATGTAAATTGTGTGGATATTCGATAATTAATGAATGCTCAGCCATTTCATCTATGAGGAACCCACCTTTACTTGAATCCACATGATTTTTCGACAGTGTTAATGATTCTTTAAGGTCCATCTCACGACAGACTTCTCTGAATCAAGTAACAGGTCTTTGATAGCTGCATGAAGAATGAGCTAAAGGGGAAAACGAGGATTCTTGTCACAAATCAGCTACACTTTCTTCCTTTGATGGATAGGATAATACTAGTCTCCGAAGGAATGATTAAAGAGGAAGGAACCTTTGAAGAGCTATCAAAAAGTGGGAACTTGTTTCAGAAACTAATGCAAAATGCTGGGAAAATGGATGCAACCCAATATGGGAATAGAAATGACGAGAAAAGACTGAAGTCGGGTCCTACTGTCACGATTGATATGAGTGAAAAATATCTGGGAAGTATCAAGCAGGGGAAACGGGGAAGATCCGTGCTTGTAAAGCAAGAAGAGCGAGAAACTGGTATCATTAGTTGGAATGTTCTGATGAGGTACTTAGCTCATCATCTTTATACAGTTAGGAAATAATCATTCATCCGGAACAAAAATATCTTCTGGCTGAAATCTAGCTTCCAGTCTATGTTTTAATTCAACATATGGCTAAGGTACTTTCCAAAATTTTAGGTATAAAAATGCAGTAGGCGGCTTATGGGTAGTTATGATTCTCTTGGCGTGCTATTTAACAACTGAAGTTCTCCGAGTTTCAAGTAGCACATGGTTAAGTTTTTGGACTGCTCAAAGCACGTCAAAGAATTATAGTCCTGGTTTCTACATTCTCATATATGCTCTTCTCGGATTTGGTCAGGTTTGTATCTATAAAAGACTAAGATATGTGATTCTAACATAATACACAAAACGATTTATATGGTCATCTTTATAGGTGGCTGTCACGTTTACCAACTCGTTTTGGCTGATCACATCAAGTTTACATGCTGCCAAGAGACTCCATGACGCAATGCTCAATTCTATCCTGCGAGCTCCTATGCTCTTCTTTCATACAAACCCAACTGGACGTGTAATAAACAGGTTTTCTAAGGATATTGGTGATATAGATAGAAATGTCGCCAACCTAATTAATATGTTCATGAACCAGCTGTGGCAACTTCTCTCGACGTTTGCTCTTATAGGTACTGTCAGTACAATTTCATTGTGGGCAATAATGCCACTCCTAATACTGTTTTATGCAGCATACCTCTACTATCAGGTAATTTTCTACTTTATGTCAACGTACGCTTCTTTGATTGTTATATGCATCAACTATATGCAGAATTATAGTTAACTATATGATCCACTTGGAATTAATATCTCTCTTACCATTTGTAGAGCACATCTCGTGAAGTTAGACGTTTGGATTCGGTTACAAGATCACCTGTATATGCTCAATTTGGAGAAGCTTTGAATGGCTTGTCAAGTATCCGAGCCTATAAAGCCTATGAGCGGATGGCAAAAATTAATGGAAAATCTATGGACAACAACATAAGGTTCACTCTTGCAAATACTAGCTCAAATCGTTGGCTCACTATAAGATTGGAGACTCTTGGGGGTGTCATGATTTGGTTAACTGCAACTTTCGCGGTTCTGCAAAATGGGAATGCCGAGAATCAAGCTGGTTTTGCATCTACGATGGGTCTCCTTCTTACTTACACTCTTAATATCACTACTCTGTTAAGTGGTGTTCTAAGGCAAGCTAGCAGAGCAGAGAACAGCTTGAATTCTGTTGAGCGTGTTGGTAAGTATATTGATCTTACTTCTGAGGCTACAGATATAATCGAGAACAATCGTCCAGTATCTGGCTGGCCTTCAAGAGGATCGATTAAGTTTGAAGACGTTCACCTGCGTTACAGACCCGGACTTCCTCCAGTATTGCATGGACTGACCTTTTCTGTTTCTCCCAGCGAGAAAGTAGGAGTTGTAGGAAGAACTGGAGCAGGGAAATCCTCCATGCTGAATGCATTATTCCGGATTGTGGAAGTGGAAAAGGGAAGAATTATGATTGATGATTATGATGTGGCTAAGTTTGGACTCACAGATTTACGCAGGGTTCTAAGTATCATACCACAGTCACCAGTTCTTTTCTCAGGTTAGTTTGTAATTAGACAACATTGTATGATACCTTGCATTATATTATTCATTATGAGAATTGTTTCTTCTTGTTAGGGACTGTGAGATTCAATATTGATCCATTTAGTGAGCACAATGATGCTGACCTCTGGGAGGCTCTAGAAAGGGCACATATAAAAGATGTCATCAGCAGGAATCCCTTTGGATTAGATGCAGAGGTGTAGTATATCTTTGAAGACATAATTTAGTAACCAGAGTTATTAGTTATAAGCATTCATTGTTTGGTTATGATTGAGAATAATTGATCAAACTCTCGCTGTGAAGGTGTGTGAGGGAGGTGAGAATTTCAGCGTTGGACAAAGACAACTGCTGAGTTTAGCGCGTGCATTGCTAAGAAGATCTAAGATCCTTGTTCTAGATGAAGCAACTGCATCAGTTGATGTTAGAACAGATTCTCTAATACAGACAACTATCCGTGAGGAATTCAAATCTTGTACAATGCTTGTTATTGCTCACAGGTTGAATACTATAATCGACTGTGACAAGATCCTTGTGCTTAGTTCTGGTCAGGTAATGCCATGATTATATTCATGTAACTCACTTAGATCCTTCTACTACTCTGTGCAGAATAAGCAACAACCTTGTTTGACTAACATAAAACTATGTCAATTTTTATCAGGTTTTGGAGTATGATAGTCCACAAGAATTGCTATCAAGAGATACAAGTGCCTTCTTTAGGATGGTTCATAGCACAGGCCGAGAAAATGCTCAGTACCTTTCTAACTTGGTCTTTGAAAGGAGAGGAAATGGAATGAGTCTTAGTTGATAAAAATGGCCACCAACCCTTCCAAGAATGACTTTATAAATTTGTGTGATAATATAATTTTACCATTGACCAGAGTCTTAAGTTACAACTTACAAGGTGAGTCTTATGCCCAACATTACTAAACAATTAAAGGTCTTTCAAATGTACTTTGGTTCTTTAGGGCTTTGCTACAATGGTGAAGTTAGAAGACAGAAGATTGGGACATTGAAGAAGTCTTGTAAAATCTTAATTTCCCTCTCTTTTGTTCGTAGCAATGAAGTATACAAGAGCTTCTAATGAAGTATCACTCCATGTATTACTAATATGTTTAATTAACTAATGATTTGTAAAATATGTATTGTTGTCTTCTTGATTGGTATCATATGTTCTTAAATCTAGCCTATCTTTTCAAGACATGTGTTGTAGGTAATATTACAAGATGTCGAAGCCTCCAGTTCAAACAGAGTATTATTCAAATATGAGAATGGAGGGAAAAGGGGAGTAGGCAATTTAAACACGTGGAGGGCCAGGATTTAATCATAATTAAGAGAGGTTTATAAGTTTGTTAATGATATTCGATTCAAGATAGAACAAAAGTTGTTGAGTTGTTATTTTCTGGTTTTGTATTTTGTTGCTCTGTTCTACCATTGTTGAAGCTTGCTTGAGCTTGACTATTGGTGAGTTGGGAAGTTGTTTTTTGTGAATATCTTCCAAATTGATATATCAATAAGATCGATTGCATTCTTGGGTTGATTCATTAGTCAAATTAAGTTTACAGTACTTGCGTTCTTTGAAAGTAATCTCTGTAACTTGTTGTTTTTGTGGCTGTGAAACAGAGCCTTTTCATTTCAACCAAATTCGAGATATTAAGGAACGTATTATTCTACAACATCATGATGAATTTTGTCATTGTAAGGATAGATTAATCAAATTTTTTTGTAGTTTAGCTGGTCAGGATACTCACTTTGACTTTAGAGAAACGTGTTTGAACCCGTTTTTTCTAATTGTAAAAGAAAATGTAATTAGTTACTAAAATTGGCTTATTAGAGTTAAGAAAAGACTTAATTAAAGGCATAAAGCTTTGTGATTCTTGACAATTATAAATGGTGGAGATAACTACTATTGAATTAGGAGTGCTCGACATCAGAGCAACCGACAAATTGATGCTGAACAAAAATAGAAAGTAAAACTCTATCATGATATTATGTTAATGTGATGATTTTATTAAGATGAATAAAATAATATATAGATAATAGAAAATGAAGAAAATGAGAATAGATTAAGAGTTTCAATAAGAGGCAAATCAAAAAGAATTAATGTCTTTTTTACACGAATACTCTCCGACATGCGGTTCTGAATATACGATATTCTCATGATGGATAAGCTCTCCCTGTAACGCTTGGATCTTCTACGGACAATTTTGTAGGCACAACATCCTTTCTGATGGACAAGCTCTCTCCATAACGCGAGATGACGACAGACGATATTATTTGCGCACACCGGAATTTCTGGAAAGTTTTTATATCCTTTTAATCTATAATAAGTGTGTTTTCTAAGTTTCAAACCCTATACGTGGTTTAGAAGAATTAACGTCTTGTAACACAAAAATATAGAAGCAAGACAACATCTTTCATTCATATTACAAGGAGGAGAGTTTAGAGTAGTCCTGGGCGTTCGGTTCGGGTTATTCGGTTAATTCGAAAACCGAACCGAATTAACCCGAACCGATATAAATGCATGGAAAGAAACCGATCGGTAGAATTTTTGGAGGCAATCGGTAATCAGGTTGGTCGGTTCGGTATTCGGTTTTCCAATTAAACCGAGCGTAACCAACATCACCATACTTCATCTTCTCTGAATTTTTGTTCTGGCAACTCTAATCGACACCTTCCCAGTAAAATTCATCTTACATGTTGATTTTGTAAACACATACATGCCAATATAAATCAAATATTTTGTTTTAAACCAGATCTAATATCAAAATCAAAGAAATAAAAAAAGTATGAACAGATCTGAAATAAAAAAAGTATTAACAGATCTGAGAGAAGTAGCAATGGTGATATCAATCTTAAGCTTAGTCGATGAAGATGAAGATGACATAGGTGGAGATGAAAATTGAAAACATAATCAAAGAGAAAAAGATCTTACGAGAGAGAAAAATGGAAGAAGAAACTAAGAAGAAAAGAAAAATCTGGTTTTAGAGGATTAGACCCGATTAAATATCGAGTTAAAAGGTTTTTAGTTTTTTTTTTCGGGTTAAACGGGTTAATTGGTTTAGTGTCGGAACTGATTTTATAGGTTAAATTTGAACCGAACCGAATTGAAACCGATCCGAATAAACCGATTTTTTCTCGGTTTAGTTTCGGTAGAATTTTTAAAATCCGAATAACCCGAAAAACTCGGAAAAACCGAATGACCAGAACTGGTTTAGAGCTTAGAGTAATAAGTGAATTTTTTTTTTAATAAGTGAATCTTCACACTTCAAAAGCTTTACCATTGTAAGTAATTGAAGGACAAATCAGTCGCCAGCTAGATGAATTGACCAATTAAAATTTAATTTATTCCTCTCTATTTTATTTCTTATGTTTAAAATATTTTTCTTTTAAATCTAAAACCATCTATTTTCAATTAGTTCAACGATTCTCGATCTCCGTTTGTAGTTAGATTTCAAATTCTTCGATCTCCGATTCCTTCGTTAGAGGAGAAAGAGATCTACGGCGGGAGAAATGGATAGTGGCGACATTGAAGAGTCGGCTGTAATGGCGAAGAGGAATTCAGTTCAGGACCGCATCTCGGCGGAAGCAAATACAGACCCGTGGTGGCGCACGATACAGCTGTTATTGAGATGTCTTCCATGGATCCTCGATCATCTTCCTCCTCTCCCAACCTTAAGTAATTTTTTTATTCGTCAGTGATTTTGTTAACTTCATTTTCATGTGGTTCTAGCACAATCTTGTTGTGTACTTATCCTTGCTTCTAAAGTGTTGTGGATGATGACGATTAATGTGTACTGATCAGTAGAAATGGGATGTAATTTCTTTGATTTTATGCTGCCAGCTTGTTTAGATTTTTGTTTTCCTTAGTTTTTGTTTCTGCTGTAAAGATTCACATTAAATTGGTCATTGGATTGCTTAAATCTACGAGAGAATATAAGAGAATCCTAGAAGATGATGTTCTAGTGTAGAGAATTGTGAGCTGGGAATATTCCAAACACTACCTTGGAAAGACATTCAATGTTTCCATATTTTATCATTCTTTCACCTTGAGTGTCTCACATTTGTAGGTTTTTGACAGGGACATAAAAGTAGTTGCACCAGGAGAGTTGAATGCAAGGGAAGGGACAAGAACAGGAGATGGAGTCAATGGCCATCAGAAGGAATCCAAGCTGGAATTGTTTGGTTTTGATTCTCTTGTAAACATTCTTGGTTTAAAGAGGTACATGCCATCTTAATCATTTTTTACATTTTTAAATATACACGTGAAAGAGAGGAACTGAGGTTCATTTACTGCATTAAGTAGTAGTTAGAAATTACTGGAAATGATCTCTTTCTTTCTTTTTTTAATCACCCTTTTTTTCCATCTTAACTGAACCAATAGATAACGTACTAGACAGAAGTTTCCTACTTGTTTAAACATTGTGTATTATTTCCCCTGATTAGTATCTGTGTATTTTCTTTTATCTATAAAATTGTAAGGATGTATATTTTATCCTCCTAATGGGGATCTGCCATCTTTACCTTAAACTAAGTTTTACATTTAATCAACTTAGCAGTTCAGTTTTATGGAATTTGATGTATCCCTTGTTCCATTTTTTCTTCCACAGGATATATATCATTTGCTTTGGGAAACACATATTCTCTTAATTCTACATGTGGTGATCTAATAAATTTCTCTTTCAGTATGACAGGGGAGCAAATTGCTGCACCATCTAGCCCTCGAGATGGCGAGGATATCTCGATCACACAAGGGCATCCAAGGGTATCTTCCTATTCCAGTTAGCTTCTCACTTCTTTGTAAATCATACAGTTGATGATTTCTACCAGGCTCTTCTGATCAAGCGCTTCTCTCTGTTTTATCTTTAAAAAAAGATTGTCAAGTCATATCCGGCTTAGTCAAGATAGGCATAAGAGAAATTTTAAGGAACATTCAAAAGTAACATAAAAGTTCATACATTTCTACCCTGGCGATGCATGGGCACAACAGGTCTTCAAGTCTCATGTACTAGATTTATTCCTTGTCTCCTGCAGTTTCCGTTTCTTATTTGCTTGGAAACATTTCTAACAATTGGCAACTTAAGATGCACAACAGTTTTATATGCAGAAGTATGACCTCTTACATTGCAAAGATTGTCCTCCTTCATCTGATTGTTTTTCTGCTTTCTGTTTGGCGATCATTGTTTCAAGATTATTAGATGGTTTTAGTTCATCTGATATTTTCCTTGTTGTTTTGTTGTTGACTCTGTCTAGTATGGTGCATGCAAAATTAAGGTTTTCTTAGAATTCCGGTCTGGCAAAAAAATTTCATTGTTTTCTGTAAGGATCTTTTTGACATAGGCATCATCCATTGCTGAATTTATGGGCTTTCACCATGTCACTTTATTTGCATCTTCTTGCAGCCTCCTGCTCTCAAGATGGGTACAATGATGGGAGTTTTCGTTCCCTGCTTGCAAAACATATTAGGAATTATATACTATATCCGTTTCACATGGTGAGACTGCAAGTACTTGATGTTTCACAACAGACTGCAAACTCATCATGGCCTACCTTAATGTGTTCAACTTTCAGGATTGTTGGCATGGCTGGTATCGGACAAGGTCTAGTATTGGTTTTTCTCTGTGGCTTATGTACATTCTTGACGACAATATCTTTAAGTGCTATTGCAACAAATGGCGCAATAAAGGTTATTCTCTTCTTCTGCTATATCACCTGAATTTTCTTTGAATAAATCGAACCTTATATATATATATATATCCCTCCTTCTGTTGGATATGTGGTCCATTGTTGGCACCCCTGTTACTTTTATATATCCTTTGTGATTGGAAAATAGTAAAGACATAAAGTGTATTAATAAGTTTTGCATTACTTCCAGGGTGGCGGGCCATATTACCTCATTGGTTGAGCTCTTGGTCCGGAAGTTGGGATTAGCATAGGTTTATGCTTCTTCCTTGGTAATGCAGTTGCTGGAGCTCTGTAAGTGTAAATCCTGGATCCTTTCTAGGAATCTACCTTGGAAAATTCTTGAGCTTGACAGTCGTTATTTTAAGTTGCTGGTGCTCTGCTCAGTTTATTCAATGACCACTTTTCTGATTTCCTCTTTATCATTGTAGGTACGTTTTGGGTGCTGTGGAGACTTTTCTAAAAGCATTCCCTGCTGCTGGGATTTTTAGAGGTATTAATTACTGTGGAACTTGTTAGAATGAAACTTGTGAACTATTGCAAAGGGCTACCAGAACATCTAACAACTTTTAGTAATTTGTTAGTTTTTTTTTTGGTTAAAAGAATTTGTCAGTTTTTTCATCTCCTCTATTATTCTTATCCAAGCCACCACTTTATCAGGCTATCTTGAGACCTGAGATTTGTTTCATCAGTTTGTTGAAAGTGACAAAGCGTATACAATCCAGGATTTTCAATAAGTAAAAGACCATATTATTGATTACCAATTTTGAGCTCTATTTACCAAGAACGTTACTTGTTTTTCCTGAGTACATGTCTAGTCACGTTTCGTTATTTAGCTGTGTTTCAATTTTAATTTCAGAAACTATCACAAAGGTTAATGGAACAGCGATTTCCGAATCAATACAAGGCCCGAACTCACATGACTTGCAAATTTATGGAATTGTTGTGACGATCCTTCTTTGCTTCATTGTGTTTGGCGGCGTGAAGATGATCAATCGGGTTGCACCTGCTTTCCTCGTACCCGTTTTGCTCTCTATCTTCTGCATATTCATCGGGATATTTTTAGCAAAGACAGATGATCCTGACAGTAAGTCGTTTCTGGATATTTTTGGAAACAGGCATAGTGTTTATTTTCCCCTGAATTGTTAACCTTCCTTTTATTCCATTGTTATGATTTGAACAGCTGGAATTACGGGCTTGCGTTTAAAAAGTTTTAAAGACAACTGGGGTTCTGCTTATCAGATGACAAATAATGCGGGAATTCCTGATCCAAACGGAAGCACGTACTGGAGTTTCAAGTGAGTAACTTCCAGATATGTGTTGTCTATGATAGAAAAACTCTAGTTTTGGTTGTAAGTTGATGAAATAAATTTTCATCTGTTCAGTTTTTACTCTGTAATATATTTACACTTCTCTTTGGTTGTTTTCAGTGAGCTGGTGGGTCTATTTTTCCCTGCTGTAACAGGAATTATGGCTGGTTCAAATTGATCAGCTTCATTGAAAGACACACAAAAATCCATTCCTGTTGGAACGTTGGCTGCCACTCTGACTACAACCTCACTATATATAATCTCTGTGTTGTTTTTTGGAGCTGTTGCGACCCGTGACAAACTTTTGACTGATAGGTAATGATGATACTCGTGTGTTTTATTTTTTTTGTTTCACAGCTGAGGTGACCTGAAGGAAATGAAAAACCCCACTTATTACTTGCACTTTAGTTAAACTTGAAAGAAACTAAAGATGGCTTCATGTTATGAAAATATACTTCACAAAACTACTTGGGGCTACTAAACTATGTTTTTTTTGTTTATATGGCAGAAAAGATTTAGGGTCTTATCGATTTATCATGTCTAATATATTCTTTAGCACTTCAACACCTAGATTACATGCAATGAATAATTTTCCTTGATTGCAGGCTACTTACTGCTACAATTGCCTGGCCTTTCCCTGCCATTGTTCAAGTTGGAATCATCCTTTCAACCTTAGGGGCTGCTCTCAGTGGCGGAGGTAGCAAAAGGGGAGGGGTGTCAACTGACACCCAT
>ASXC01023946.1:0-16710 GCA_000411055.1 Leavenworthia alabamica
TGCTAGTAGTGGTGGTGGCGGTGGCTCGTATCTTCAGCTACGAAGTCGTCGACTTCAGAAAAAGCCACCAATTGTTGTGATTCGTTCTAGTAAACGGAGAAAACAACAAAAACAACGGAGGAATGAGTCATGCGGTGGCCGTAACCCTAACCCTAATTATAAAAATCCCCAAAAACTAGATTCGAATCGTGGTGATGATGGGTCTGATTCGGTTGCTGAGAGTGTTGTCTTTGGGAAAGAGAAAGAATTGATTGGTGAAATCAACAAACATCTTTGTGTTGAAACTTCATTTGGGGAAAATTTGATGGACCTTGAACAACAAACTCAAAGGTACCATTTTTTTGACATAATTTTCTAGGGATTTCATATTTTATTAACTTATTAAATCTATGAATCTTGTTAAGTTCCTGAGAAAATTTTGAACTTTTCCGTTGGGATTTTTTTTTGAAATCACAATTTTTTTTATTAAATGAAACTGACATTTTCAATTATTGTTACCATTATAAATTTAATATTTTTTTTTACAATCTTCTGTATGATATGATGCCATCATCTGACACATCCAGACTCTTTCTCTCTGTTTCTGGGAAAATATAAATAATTTATCAATATCTGTTATTTTCTTGAGAAAGTTTTTTTCTCTCTTCTTCTTCAATTACTTAGAAGAAGGTGGTGATAGTGACTATTGTTTTTTTCTTCAAACTTTTTCATCTTCTTTGATGTAAAGAATTGTTAGATTTGTGTGTGAAATGTCTCTGTAAACTCTTTAAAGCCTTATATCATTGATTAAAATTGGTTAATTTTGTAAATATTTCAGCTTTAAGTTCTCTGTATAATAATAGAAATGGTTGGTTTCATGTTCATGCATATAGAGTTTTTGATGTTAAGCTCAATGTTAAAGTCGAGTTTTTGATATATTTTGAAGTTTGAACCTTAAACTTTTATTTATGGTTATAAACTTTTTCATGTATTTGGTTTATGCTTTTTGATTTTGAACCACAAATCTACAAGAATTTTTAACTGTTTCTGGTTTGCTTTCTTGTTGTGTTTGGTTTATAGGGCTACAAGAGAGTCAACACCATGCAGTTTGATAAAAAAGCCTGAAATCGTCATAACTCCAGGATCATCTACAAAGCTTAACAATTGTACTACAAGTGATAACAACCAGAGAGACGAGAGTTTGTCTGACAGCCATCGTCACCTACCAACTACACCTGAGATGGATGAGTTTTTCTCAGGTGCTGAAGAAGAACAACAAAAGCTATTCATTGACAAGTATGAGTTTCTCACTCTATCTGCTCTGTTCTTCAGCAACTAAACCCTTTTGACCATTGTCTTGGTTTGTGTCTCTAATGGTTTCAGTTAACTCTCTTTCCAGGTACAACTTTGATCCTGTGAACGAACAACCACTACCAGGAAGGTTTGAATGGAAGAAGGTAGATGATTAGAAACATCAAACAAAAGGGGAGGTTAATAGTTAATACAATCTATATTAACATTTTCCTGCTAATTATCGTTTACTTAACTTTTCCAACATGTAAAGAACTTAGGAGTCAAAAAACCTATGTAAGGTTTTTAAAATTGGTGTCTATAAACATAAGTGGTTGAAAAGGGTTTGTGTAACACATAACTGATACCAATCCTTTTTAATCCTTAATAGATCATCACCTTAGTAGTAAAAATCGGTTTAGTGTTTAGGGTTTAGAGTTATTCCGGTTAATGGTCAGTGTTTTTTTTTCTTTTCATAAATCTGGTACAGGGGAGAGGACTCTGCATTCTCTTAGACCTCTTTGTCTTGTAACCATTTTAAAATCTATCTTTTTATGTGTATACATGTACTGATCTCAAACTCCTTTCAATAAAGACTTATCCTTGTCTGTCTTGTTGTTGTTCTCTTACTTCATCTTAAGTTGTTGTTCTTATCATCATCATAATGGTCCATGTTTTGTGTTCTTCAGACATGTAACATCATAATGACAGGTAAGTGACACATATACAATATAAATACACAAATGTATACTGATAATAGAGAGACAAAGGGAGCTGTTCGTTATGGATACGGCTAGTGTCTCATAGTGGTCTTTGTTTTGTGACTTTTGTCTTTGTCTTCTCACTAAAATCAAAAGTGTTACCAAGAAAAAAAGAAAGATTCTCTTTTTCTTTCTCTTGCGTGTGTGTCCATTACAAAGAAAGATCACTTTGTGATCTGTGCCAACTATTTTATCTTAATTTATAATTTGTGCCCACTACATAACATCATCACCATTAACATGGTGATTGTCTTTTGAATCTATCAATCATAGAAACTTCGTTGCGTCTGTCATAAGATTCCTTTGTGAATGTATTGATTTGAGTTTACACACACACACGAGTACACGACGTATTGTTGAAAATAGTTGGCAACTTGCCACAGAATCTAGACATAATGTTCGCTTAGATGAAATTTATTGATCTCGAAGTTACCAAGTATCGAACTTTGTGTCTAAGTTGTGACTTGAGGCCAAAGTGGTGAAGAAGAGGTACAAAAAGAGGGTCCCACAGTTGCAGAAGAGGTTTTTGGATTCATGGTGTTGGGATATGGTTTAGTGATCTCACTAACTGCCACAAACTAAGTAAATGCCAAGAAAACGTCTCTTTCTCTTTGGAATTCGTAATCTCCTTTTTACAAAGTTAATGAACTGTTCTCTTCAAGTTATTAGATAGTTTTCTTCTCTAAAAGATTCTTTCATTACAAGAGAAGAGAAGAGAAGCTTGTGTGATCTCAAACAAAACTGAACAAGACTTTCAAAAGAGATTACTCATAAAGTCATAACTTTGGTTTCACAGTCTGAACCATATATGAAATATCATCAGTTACTATTCATATGCAGTTTCACCACAACACTTTAACAAACTGTTCAAAACACATTTAAACAACAAAAGATGAGAGCATAGACAAGAACAAAGTAGAAAGACTTCGTGATTTGACTTCTCAAAAGACTTGAATCTTTCTCTATATATATGATATGTGGAAATAACGCTCAACAAAAAAAGAAGAAGTCTACTCTGATTTGGTGTAAATGCGAATCCCAACTGCTAAACCAAGAATGGCAAGAGGTACAAGGAACTGAAGGATCTTGATTATAAACTCAGAGGTCTTGTCTTGATTGTAATGAGGCTGTTTAGGAGGTGTGTATTTAGTTTTCTTTGGGATTGTTGTTGGATCAATCTCTCCTACATAGTACTGTTCCATCATTTCTCTTGCGCTCTCACTGTGACCCACGTCCTCAAAATCATCTGTTGCATCCTTACCTGATAAAGAAGAGAATGATCATATAAACATATGGATTGATCTACAACTTAAGTGAATATAGCATTTAAGCATCAAAGCCATGAGGTTGAGAGATAGTTGTATGTATATTTAATACAGACCTGTTGAAGACAAGAGAACTTCATCTCCACCTGGATGATCTTCAAGAAACTTGGTCACATTGTACACCTGCATTTTAACAAATGTTTGAAGTTAGTAAAGGCAGATGAAACCCAATTATACAGCTTCTGATGATCATCTTCAAGACCTGGCTCACACATGTCACCAATTCATCACAAGAGAGATCGGTTTAGATGAAATCAAACATATTTGATTGATATGAGAGATAAGAAGAGCTCTCTACATCTTTGCAATTAAAGATCAAAAGAGCTGAACCTAAAGTATATGTGTAATGCTTCCAACTTTACTCATCTACAGATTTGATCCAATCAAGCAAAAAAACGAGGAACAAAAGCTCAAGATCTCAAATTTTTAGAACTGAGAAATAAAGAGAAAAAAAGAAATAAACCTTTCCATTGATGATAATCCAACAGTCATGAGCTTGATTATGCTCTGAAACTTCTGAAAGAGTGAAGATCTTTCCTTCCTCTCCCATTGTTTAATTCTTCTTCCCTACCACCAAACCCTGAGACTGTGATTTAAAGCTATAAACTTTATACGAGAGAGAGAAAGGGGGTTGTTAGTTGAGTTGAAGACCGACGAAACTGTTAGACCGGTTTAGTTTGGTTCGTTCACATGTGTGTTTTAAAATTGGTCAAGTAGATACCGGTTTAGTGCAATTAGATTGTGAATTGATTTTTAATTACTCTGTAATTGTACTCTAATATTGTTACATTTTTTTTTGGTATACATCTAACCGGTTTTGGAACGCACATGTACCATTGTTAACCTGATGAGTTAATTGGTTTGGTATAATTGCTGGTTCCGGTCGGGTGGGTGGGGTAGGTGGGCAGTGCTCTTAACCTTTTTCATTCAAGATCGGTAGGTGAATGATTCGCAATAAATTTCAATATGATATAATAATTCTTTTTCTAAAGATACACTACAAAATATTTCTGAGTAATTCTATAATTCTATTGTCAGATCCTCTTTAAATCTGAGTAATAGACTGTTTATGTTGACACACAAAAGGTCCTAAACCAATTTTGTAAAATAGTAGGGTATTTATTTAAATTTTGTAAAATAGTAGGGTCTTTATTTAATGTTAAATTATTATACACAAAACTAGAGACGAAATTGTAATGAAACCATACATTAGGGGCAGTTTTTAATTTCTTGACTTGTTGGGTAAGTCTCTTAATATTCGGCAAGTTTTAGTTTGCATCTAAGTCCCTATATTCTATTATCTTCTCCCAATCTCCTCCAGTTTATATCTATACTTTTCATCCCACGGACTCAAAAACACTCTTTTTCGAAATCCGGTAGAGATTCAAGACGAAGGTCGATTTCTATTCGTCATCTGATTAATTACTCTTAGGTTTTTGCGATTTCAATTCATTATTCTTCATCAATGGCTGCTGTCATGGTTAGTTCGGCTGGAGGCTTACTAGCAATGCTCAACGAGCCTCATCCTGCTTTGAAGCTTCATGCGCTGGTTTATCTCAACAATTTAGTTGACCAATTTTGGCCTGAGATCTCTACTAGTGTCCCAATCATGTAATTAATTCTCTTTTTTCCTGGTTTGAGAATTAGGGTTTTGGTTTCCACATGATCTGTTTTGTTTGTTGGAAAATTTGAATTAGTTGAGCTCTCGTTGTGCTTTTAGAAGTCTTCTTGATTTGGGTATTTTAAATTCAAAAATTTTGGTTGAGGCATTGATAGATTGACTCAAAGAGACTTTCTAATTGCAGAGAGAGTTTATATGAAGATGAAGAATTTGATCAGCATCAAAGACAACTTGCTGCTTTACTGGTCTCAAAGGTGCGATTTTTAGCGTTTGATAAACTTAAGTGGAGTATATGTTATGTTTGAAGTGTTTTTCTAACTAATTTATATGATTGCATCACAAAATATGTGTGTTTTAATGATCTTGGAATATTTTTTAGGTTTTCTATTACTTGGGCGAGCTGAATGATTCGTTGTCCTATGCCCTTGGAGCTGGGCCCTTATTTGATGTTTCAGAGGAGTCTGATTATGTTCATACGCTTCTAGGTGAGGATTGAGAAGTTTGTTAGACTCTAGTTTGTGTAACTGATATATAGCTCGCATGACTTTTATCGAAAAAGTAGATGTGCAGCTTGCTCAGCAACTATCATTTTCTGCGATATAGAGTAGTATAATACTAATGATAGAAGAAGATAACTGATAACTTACAGATTTAACTACCGGATGAAAGTTACTTATTAGATGTTTCTGTTATGTCTTCAGCCAAAGCAATTGATGAATATGCCAGTCTCAGATCAAAGGCAGTGGAGTCAAATGAGATGGTGGACATTGATCCCAGGCTGGAGGCCATTGTTGAAAGAATGCTTGAAAAGTATATAATGCCAATGAATTTAGTATTGTTGTCTTCTTAGTGCTTCAATTGTTCTTACATGGTTTTCTCTCTGCAGATGCATCATTGATGGAAAGTATCAACAAGCCATGGGCATTGCGATCGAATGCCGAAGATTGGATAAGTTGGAGGAAGCTATCACAAAGAGTGATAATGTTCAGGGAACTTTATCATATTGCATCAATGTTTCTCATTCTTTTGTTAACCGCAGAGAGTATAGACATGAGGTGAGACTAATTGTGTCACACTCACACCTGAATTAAATAGAAAATCGATTAATTAGAACAGTTTGGTTTTGCCTCATCAGGAAAATATTGTGATCATTTAGTCTCTATGTTGCATCTTTCAGTACCATGTCTTTAATCTCATGTATGCTAGCATCCTCTGTGTCGTAAGTGTAACTGAATATCCTGTTCCAATTTTTCTGAAGCCTATCTGAGATGTTTCAACGCCTGAACTGAAAAATTCCTCTTTGTATGTTATTTTAGTTTAGTCTTCATTTGGAATGATAATGAAATTCTTGTCTATTCTTTCAGGTGCTTACTTTACTTGTGAAAGTCTACCAGAAGCTACCTTCTCCTGATTATTTGAACATTTGTCAATGCCTCATGTTTTTGGATGAACCACAAGGTGTTGCAAGCATATTGGAGAAGCTTCTTCGCTCAGAGAGCAAGGATGATGCTTTGTTGGCATTGCAAATTGCATTTGATCTTGTAGAGAACGAGCACCAGGCCTTTCTCCTGAGTGTTAGAGATCGCCTTCCAGCTCCGAAAACACGTCCTGTAGAAGCAGTTCAGGCCGTTGAAACTACTACTGCTTCGAATGAGAACCCTTCCGGGGATGTTCAGATGGCAGATGGAACTCCAGCTCAGACAATTGTGCATGAGATAGATCCAGTTGATGCTACATATGCTGAGAGGTTATCAAAGATTAAGGGAATTTTATCTGGAGAGACATCTATTCAGCTGACACTTCAGTTTCTTTACAGCCAGAACAAGTATGTTGCTGTTTAAGTTTTGGTATTTTTAAACAAGTTCTTCTAAAATCGTCGTTTTCGGGAAGGAGTCATATGCTTCATTGATATTTTTTTTAGATCGGACCTGCTTATACTTAAGACCATTAAACAGTCTGTCGAGATGCGGAACAGTGTTTGCCACAGTGCTACAATATATGCTAATGCCATTATGCATGCTGGAACTACTGTGGACACTTTTCTTAGAGAGAATTTGGTAAATGTTTATTTCCACTCATTAACATTTTTGTATGTTTGAGTTTGACTGTGGCTTAGTATACTCAACTTTCTTTTAATTTTTATTCTTTACGGAATGTACAGGATTGGCTAAGCAGGGCCACCAATTGGGCTAAGTTTAGTGCTACGGCGGGATTAGGTGTTATTCACAGAGGTCACCTGCAACAAGGTAGGTCATTGATGGCTCCATACTTGCCTCAGGGAGGAGCAGGTGGTGGTGGGAGTCCTTATTCCGAGGGAGGTGCTTTATATGCTCTTGGCCTTATTCATGCTAACCATGGCGAAGGAATCAAGCAATTTCTACGTGATAGCTTACGTAGCACTAATGTTGAGGTGATTAATTGATATCTTACTTCAATAGAGTCACTCATTTTCCCTGGCAGTCTTTCTGTTTTGAGAATTAATTTGAATTGGGAAAATATGTATTCAGGTCATTCAACATGGAGCTTGCTTAGGTCTTGGCTTGTCAGCTCTCGGAACAGCTGATGAAGAGATATATGATGATGTTAAAAGCGTTCTTTATACTGACAGTGCAGTTGCTGGTGAAGCTGCTGGTATCAGTATGGGTTTATTATTGGTTGGAACTGCCACTGAAAAGGCAAGTGAGATGCTCGCTTATGCTCATGAAACACAGCATGAGAAGATAATAAGGTAATGTAATAGTCTGGAGAATTTTTCTTGGTGATAAGGCTGCAAATTATCTTGCTTTAGCATTTCACTAATCAGCATCTGGTATGCGTTTTTAGGGGATTGGCTTTAGGAATAGCTCTTACCGTATATGGTAGAGAAGAAGGCGCAGATACCTTGATTGAGCAGATGACTAGAGATCAGGATCCTATCATTCGTTATGGTGGCATGTATGCATTGGCATTGGCTTACAGTGGAACCGCGAATAACAAGGCAATTCGACAATTGCTGCACTTTGCTGTATCTGATGTCAGTGATGATGTAAGGAGGACAGCTGTTCTGGCACTTGGATTTGTCTTGTACTCTGATCCGGAGCAGGTCAGTTTCTGATGCTCCCTTACATTAATTCCCATTTCTTTAGAGCCTCCAGTGCTTTTGTGTTCGCTTACCCTCCCTAACTGATTCTGATGATTTTTTTTAAAACTGTAGACTCCTCGTATTGTGTCTCTGCTTTCTGAGTCGTACAATCCACATGTTCGATATGGTGCAGCTCTGGCAGTAGGTATTTCTTGTGCAGGGACTGGCCTCAGCGAAGCGATCTCCTTGTTGGAGCCACTTACATCAGATGTAGTTGACTTTGTTCGTCAAGGTGCTTTGATTGCAATGGCCATGGTGATGGTTCAAATTAGCGAAGCAAGCGATTCTCGTGTTGGAACATTTAGGTTAGTATCAGTTTGTTCTCTTCTGCATTTGGGAGGCAGAGAATATCTTTGTAGACTGAGATTTTATCTATTTTTTGTAGGCGCCAACTTGAAAAGATCATACTTGACAAGCATGAAGATACAATGAGCAAGATGGGAGCGATTCTAGCCTCTGGTATCCTCGATGCCGGAGGTAGAAACGTCACTATTCGACTGCTCTCTAAGACCAAACATGACAAAGTCACTGCTGTTATCGGCCTTGCAGTCTTCAGCCAGTTTTGGTATTGGTACCCACTGATCTATTTCATAAGCTTGGCCTTCTCACCAACTGCTTTCATCGGTTTGAACTACGACCTTAAGGTCCCAAAGTTTGAGTTCATGTCACATGCAAAACCTTCGTTGTTTGAGTACCCAAAACCCACCACGGTTGCTACAGCCAATACCGCAGTAAAACTTCCAACCGCTGTTCTCTCAACCTCAGTTAAAGCTAAAGCTAGGGCTAAGAAAGAAGCAGAGCAGAAAGCTGTTGCTGAGAAAACATCCGGTGGCGAAAAGTCTGTCAATGAAAGTGGATCTGGAAAAGGAAAAACATCAACTGAGAAGGAAGGAGACTCTATGCAGGTAATGTTTTCTCCATATCTAGCTTCTTCTAGTAGCTTCTGTGAATTGAAAGTCTTGTATCCGCTGAACTGTCAGGTCGATAGCACAGCAACGGTCGAGAAGAAAGCTGCAGAGCCAGAGCCAGCGTTTGAGATTCTAGTAAACCCAGCTCGAGTAGTCCCAGCTCAAGAGAAATACATAAAGTTACTTGAAGACAGCAGATATGTACCAGTGAAGCTAGCTCCATCAGGTTTCGTACTCCTCAAAGACTTGCGTCAACACGAGCCAGAGGTTCTCTCTCTGACCGATGCACCAACTTCAACAACTTCCCCTTCCACTGGTACAGCTGCAACCACACAAGGAACCACAGCCTCAGCTATGGCCGTAGATGACGAGCCACAACCTCCACAAGCCTTTGAATACGCTTCATGATTTTGTTATCTTTTCCATTTAGTGGGAATATGTTGTTGGTTTTATTGGTTTCCTTTGAAAGACAAAAAGCAGATAAAAACAAATCTTTCATGCTGCTCTGCTTATCATTTGCAATGTGTTACTTTTCTTTAATTATTACCTAAATTTAGTTTCATTTCATTTTATTTTTAATTATTACCTAATCTAGTTTCATCAAAATCCAAAATAACTGGTCCTAATTGGAAATAACCGGTCCTAATTGGAGATAACCGGCAGTAAAGAATTGGTTTGGTATGACGACCACAAAGAATCATGCTTTTCACGAGGAATCGCACCGGTGAGGGGATCCAGTGGTCCATACTGCTTAATCTGCTCTTTAGAAAATACCCGTCCGTTAAATACTTCGGGTAATCTCTGACCCGGTTCGGAGTTTTTGTGTGTCTCTCTCCCTCTTTCCTAAAGTAATAAACTTTAAAAAGAAAACTTCGGATGTTAAATTTTGTGGAAGAATCATCCTGAGAAGCCTCTTCAATTCGATCTCCGATTCGTTTCTTGCTTCCAATGCTCTTCCGTTGAACCCAATCATCTATTTCTCTGAAATTAGGGTTTTTGAAATTTTGATTGTCCTTCTAATCTGATCTCTCTGTTACCTAAATATTAGTGATGAAAATTCGAATCGTGATATGAAATGATCTTAATCTTCTCATAGAGACTTGATGCCAGAACTTGCGTTGCGTTGGTTCCGAGATCATTATTAATGGAAAGAGAAAAAGATCGAAGTTTGTCGAATAATTTGAGAAGAAACGATCGAGAAGATGTGAAGGTTATTGAATGGGAAGAATTTGATAATGAGCTGACGAGGTTATGGAGTCTTTCTTCTGCTCTTAAATTAGCTCAAGAGAAGAAGCTTAGCCTCCTGCCCAAACTTGAGTCTCTTATTCAGGTTTTTAAAAATTCATTTCAGAGTTGAAAGCTTTAGTTTTTTATTATTAGCAGTGTCTTAAGTAATGTGTGATGAAGCTTCATTGTTGTTTGGTTTGTGTCCTTAATCCAACTTCTTATTGTACAAGTGTTTTGTGTTATTGTTCTTGATGTATTGTTTAGCTTGTCTCTTACTTTATCTACTCAATGAGCTTTAACTGATTATCCCGCGGATTAGCGGGCGGTAAAATCTTGGGCAGGTTAGTACTGAATCATTGAGACGAAGTAATGAACTTGAAGACATGCGTCAGAGGCTTGAAGCAAGGAAATTGTTTGTGGAAAAGACATCAATTGCTTGCAAAGTTACTGAGCAAGATGTTAAAAAGAAAGAGGATCATCTCAGTATAGAAGTAAGGTCTTTGTTAGTAGGTGGCACAACCCTTTCCATTGCTAAAAGCAAATTGCAGGTATTAGTATTACCATCAATTAAATGCAATATAAGTTTCTTTAGTGAATGATTTTAGCTTTTTTGTTTTTATAGGAGTCAATCTGCCAACTAGAAGGAGATAGTGGTTATGCACATCTAAAGTTGGTAACGAATAAGCTGAGAAAGAGGCAGCAGTTCATGATATCTCAAGTTTCATTTATCTATCCTTTGAAGCTTGAGGCTGGGCCTTCACAAGACCAAGAACTGGAATCATTTCAAGGTGGCACTAGATTAGGTCAGTTGTATAATTTGAGTCTAAAAGCTTATAAGAATTAAGAAGGTAGACTTTGATAAGAACGAAACCAACTCCGTTATATAGAATCTTTCCATGCATGCCTATTCAGTCTTATATTGTTTTCAGGACTAACTTATCCTGTTTTTTGTTGTTGTTTGAAGTGTTTGAAAAATGTTCTTAATTGCAGTATCTCTTACCTTTTTGACTTGCTTATATCTTTATGTATGGCTTTACTAGGAACTAAACATATGAATCAAGGATCTGTGAGAATTCTGGGGTTACCTTTTAGTATGGCCCCGTTCACAAAGATGAGCTTCTTCACCGACAAGAAAGAAGTTCAGAAGTCAGCAACTGCCTTAGGATATGTAGCTCATGTGTGTGTTCCATTCTCTTTTCTCGTTATTGATCTATGCATATGCTTGTGTGCAGCCTTATATTGTTTACCTTAAGTTTCCATGAATCACTGCTAATGCATTTTTGGCTTGTTTAAAGTTATTAATAGATGGTTTCTTGATTGAGTTTTGCAGGCGGTGTCCTTAATAGCTCCTTACTTGAGAGTGCCTATTCGTTATCCTTTACGCCTAGGTGGTTCTAAAACATATATTAGAGACTATGCTCCTTACATTGAGCCATCATCATCAGACATGTCTCCCATTTCCACACTTTCTCAAAATTCTAAATATGTAGAGTTCCCTCTGTTTCTGGATGGTCAAGATACAACTCGAGCTGCTTATGCTGTCTTCTTATTAAACAAGGTTAGTTGAAACTTTTCGGTCTTGTTATATAATAAACGCATCTCCTCTTGTCTAATCTTGTAGTCTCATAATATCACAGAACATTGAGCAACTACTGAACTTTGTTGGAGAAAATAGTCTAGGACCACGTCAGGTTCTAGCAAACCTCAAAGAGCTAATACGAATCATCCAGTCTCCAGATTATATAAATTATTGATGATTGAAGCTAATAATATAATAAATGAAGAATCCAAGACTGTTTTCTCCTCATGTAGATCAATCCACTCCTCACACAGCTTCAATGTCTCTTCTTTTTTTTTTTCTTGAATCTTCTTCAAGTCAAAACACTTTTTTGGAGGTACAAGGTCAAATTTATTTTGTTCTATTTTAGGTTGAAACTGTAGTTGTGATCCTTTTAAGACGATAGAAGAAAGCGTTGTCTAGTTTTACAAACTTCTAACAGATTTGTAATATTTATCTCTTTTGTTTTGTTCTTTTTTATTTAAAATTTGTAAATTAATAATGAATGAGGCTGTTGCATGAGTCTGAACAATTTTCAACGTACTATTGGGATGCGTAACGTGTGAAGTAATATGAAACAAAAAGAGAAAGGGTAAAATGGTAAACTAATGGACGACTGGTAAGTAAGTAGTCTATTGTACTTTAATGCTCGCTCCCAAAGCTCTTTTAACTTTTCCATCAGTTTCTCTCCATCACTCCTAGAAGAAAACTCAACAATGGTGAGTTCTTCAGCTACAATCTCTGCTTCGTTTGTATCAAAGAGGTCTAGATCTCCTCAACCACTAGCCGATGATAAGATCACTGTCAGCGTCAAGAACCAACAGGTTCATTCTTCTACAATTTTTTTTCATTCTCGTTTCATCTAGCCAATACACTGTTTATGAACAGGGAGCAGAGGATGTATACAAAATCGGATGTAATGTACGGTTAAAGAAACTAATGATTGCTTACTGCGATAAAAGATGCTTAGACTACGAGACAGTCCGATTCATCTACAATGGTAACCGGATCAGACCTGCACAGACTCCTTTTCAGGTTTAAAAAAAAATTCTGGTTCTATTTATAAGATGTACAAAAAACAGTGTTGCTTACTTTTAATATTTCAAACAGCTGGGGATGGAAGATAAAGATGAGATCTGTACGTTCATGGAAGTTGGCGGTGGTGGTGTTCCTTATACTCATTGATCTCGCCGGAAGATAAAGGATAGGCTTTTAGGGTTTTCTCCCAAGTAGAACTCTTTTAATTTCGACCAACTCTTTATGTCTTAAGTACGTTGTTGTCCACTTGATTTTAATTTAACTATTTTCGTAATTTCTTGGTAATTTGTCTAAATTCTGATAACCGGAATATTGTTTAAGATACCGCCGGTTTGCTATGTAAACCAGAAACAATAATTGACTTTACCAATTCTCATTTTTTAATCATTTATATGGTAAAGAAAGAGTTATATCTTCGTCTTCGCTGTCTGCAACTATCATTTATGTAACAATGGTAGTAAAATGTACAATGAAGGTTTCCTTTTCCGTCTTTTATACTTGTACTATTATTATCATCGTTGTTCATGGTTTCAACACGACACTCGACGGTCCTTTCAAACCCGAGACTGCACCACTCGACCCGAATCTTAACCCGATTACATTCGACTTGCCAGAATCCGACACGACTTTTATAGAACCCAACTCGGAGTTTCAGCCTGAACAGATCTCTGTCTCTCTTTCTTACAGCTTTGACTCCATCTGGATTTCTTGGGTCACAGTCACAGGTCTTCACTCTTTTTTACTTAAACCCCCTTAAATTTAGATATTTACTGAAAAGGTCGAAATATTTATTTACCGTTCAAATTTGACCTCGTATCTTCATTGATTTGTCTTAAGCAATGTGGTTGTATTATTACAGGGGAATTCAAATCTGTGAAAAGCATAGTCAAATATCGCGAATACAATGTCTTAACTAGAAATAAAAAAGCAAAAGGCTACTCTATTGTTTATAACCGAGACTATCCTCTTGAAACTGGTCTCAAGAACTACACTTCAGGCCTCATTCACCATGTTCAACTCACACGTCTTAAACCAAGTACATTGTATCGATACAAATGTGGAGACCCTTCTTTATCAGCAATGAGCAACGAGTATTACTTCAGGACAATGCCTAAGTCTACATCCGAGGATTATCCAAGCAGAATCATTGTGGCTGGAGATTTGGGTCTTACATATAACACATCAACAAGTTTGGAAAATATCCTAGTTAACCATCCTGATCTTGTGGTTTTAATAGGAGGATTCAGCTATGCTGATACTTACTCTGCGAATCAAACTAAACTAGATTGTTCTTCTTGTCAGTGTGACCAAAATGTAACTAGTTCTGATTGCAGTTCTTGTCGAGAAACTTATCAGCCTCGATGGGATTATTGGGGAAGGTAAAAGAAGATTCTTCACTAGTGATTATGAATCTTTTGGTGGTTGAACATTAAATTATCGATGACAGGTTCATGGAGACACTCATGGCTAATGTTGCAACCATGATGGTAGCAGGAGAGCATGAGACTGAGTCTCAAGCTGATAATAATTTGACATTCGTTTCATACAGTTCAAGATTTGCATTCCCTTCAAACGAAAGCGGTTCTTTCTCACCCTTATACTATTCCTTCAATGCGGGTGGAGCTCATTTCATAGTCCTCAATCCATACACACCATATGATAACTCATGTAAAGTTTCTTCAGGTTTTGGTTTTTTTTTCTTTAGGTTTGAATTCATTGAAACAAGTTTCTCATTTGCGAGTTTTCTTCGACAGCTGCTCAGTATATGTGGCTTGAATGTGACCTGAGAAACATAAACAGATCAGAAACTCCATGGCTAATTGCAGCTTGGAGTCTTCCTTGGTACAGCACATTTAGAGGGCATTACAGAGAAGCTGAATCCATGAGGATAAATCTTGAAGACTTGCTTTATAGCTACAGAGTCGATATCATCTTCAATAGTCAGGTAAGGGTATGGTTCTGTTGAAGTGTTCCTTTACTTCTGTGGAATATGTTCTTTACACTAAATGTCCACACAAAACCTGAAATAGGTTGATGCCTATGAAAGGTCAAACAGAGTATACAACTACACATTGGACCAATGTGGTCCAGTTTATATAACAACCGGTGGAGGAGGAGCTGGTAAGCTGGAGACTGAGCATGTAGATGACCTAGGAAACTGTACAGATCATTCTCAGAGAAACTCGGTTGGATCCTCTTGCAGCTTTAACTTCACGTCAGGACATGTAAACGATGAGTTTTGCCCTGTTAATCAGCCAGACTACAGCGCATACAGAGAGAGCAGCTTCGGTTTGGGTATGTTAGAAGTAAGTCTTCACTCTAATCTATTAAGATTTGTTACTTGGATCACAAGAATGCTGCAAATTGCATTTTTGGTTTTTCTACACATTAAATCGTAAACCGAACACAGAACCGGTTGTGTTACTTTCTCAAATTGAACCAGTGTTCCAATGTACGAATATAAACCATATGATTATTGTAGGTGAAGAATGAGACGCATGCTTTGTGGAGCTGGAACCGGAATCAAGACTTGTACGATCTATCCGCAGACGTTATATATATTGTACGTCAGCCTGAGTTGTGCCCGGTTTACAACTAAACCAAGTTGGACCGATTGGTTTTGTAACATTTATGTACGATTCTTCTACATATGTTGTTAATATTGTATTCCACATACTCTTATTTGTTTAAAACATGTGCGAAGTTTTTTTTGTTAGCTTATTTATGATTTTATTATTCCATGTTTTACCTAAAATCTCATACATTATGAAATTACTTTTATTTTTAAAAGTATCATTTTAAATATTTTATAGTTTAAAACGGAAATATCGGCTAATTTTAGCAAATAAACCTCCATTAATTTATTTGAATCAAGCTGGATAGTTTTATAGAATTTTCAAGATAAATATTAAATGATAAATTAATATTATAAATTAATAAAATTTGATTATCCTAATATTATTGATAAATTATCATAGTGTAAAATTTAGAATTACGAAGAAGAGATAAACTATGTAAGAGTTAAGAAAGCCAATAAAAATATTTGTTGAAACTAATAATCACTTTAGAAAAAAATAGCAACATAACAATATCAATATATATTTAGATATATTATACACCAAATCTGTATGCCAGAAAAATAAACAAACATAACAATATTGTCTCCCATATCCTATATTATTTAAAGCTTCATATGTTTCTCACACAATAATCCAATCTTTTTAAAGTAAATTCGAGTTTTTTTCTTTTTCTTAATTCAATAAAAAAAATATGGGTATGTCTAAAAAGCTCATTAAGGCTGTCATTATTTACATGACTCTCATAATGGTGTTCTTCACTCTTGCAACAATCAAGACCAATGCAGAAGATGTGATAAGCTACGAAGCTCTATATAAAGATCATGCATGGGGTTGTAGTCCAAAGTATCCAAGACTTTGTCTGAAACAAAAAGCTAATCCTTAACTCAAAAGGATGTTAGTTTGGTCTGAAATGCAATATGGTTTATTCATTATATGTTTTGATTATAATATCGTTCATCGCAATGTTTATATCCAGATTTTAAAATAAGTTTATGGTGTTTATCTGTAAAGTCAAAGTCATATGATTATTAATTTGTATGTTCATTATTTTAATATAAAGAAAAAAAAAATCACACCAAGTTACAGGGATGGGCATTTGGGTAAACGGATCGGGTTCGGGTATAACGGGTTTAGGAGTTAATACCCAATGAAATAATTTTGTCGGGTTTGGTTTGGATTCAGATTCGGGCACGGATCGGTTTCGGGTGAAGAAATATTGAAAAAAGAAAAAATTATTAAACTTAAAAAATATTAAATAAAATTTCACAAATATAACTGAAAACTTTAGAATAATTTAATTATT
>ASXC01023947.1:0-16714 GCA_000411055.1 Leavenworthia alabamica
ATATATATATATATATATATATATATAAGATAGATGTTTGATAATAACGATGTTTCGAACATATAAAACAGTGTTATATGAACATGTTCGATGATAACGAAGGAAAATAAAAGAGCATATATATATATATATATATATAAGATGGATGGATGTTTGATAATAACGATGTTTCGAACATATAAAACAGTGTTATATGAACATGTTCGATGACAACGAATAAAAAAAAGAAGTAGAAAAGGCTAATCAATAATGTCATGATAAGAAAAGGACATATATATAAGATGCATGTTTCATGTCGTGTAACGTGTCAACATTTTCATGGTGAAGGAATGAAAAAGGTGAAGTAAAAACTTAAAAAGGAGTCATGCATGGTGAAAGAATGAAAAAAGTGAGGTGAAGAGTGTCAATAAATAGAGAGTAGCACTACCCTAAATCCATATCATTCTCACTCACAGCTCTCTCCCGACCTCAGGTCTGTCTCTTACATTGTAAAATAACTATCTAGGTTTTGTAAGAACGTCTTTGATACGTAAAATTAAGAGTGTGTGGAACCACATATATACTGTTTTGTTGTTTCTTGTTCCATAGTGTTTGTGTGTGTGTGGTTCTTGTTTTGGTTTCTTGTTTTGAAAAAGAGTGTTCATCTTCAGGTTTTCACTGAAGTTAGAAGATAAAAAACAATGTCCGAGATGGTGGGAGCTATTGGTGGCAACATGGGAGAAGTATTTGACGATGGTATTTTTGATGGTGTGAAGAAAATTATTGTCGGGAAAGAATCTTTTGAATGTGTTTGTTATATCAAGATCGAGTATGAAAAAGATGGAAAACTCGAAACTCGTGAACATGGGAGTCTTAATACGAAACTAGTAGAGGTAATGAATAATATGAAACTATGATATAGGTTTATATCACATATATATGAAGCTAATAATACTTTTAATGGAAAATAAAATATAGTTTTCAGTGGACTATCCAAGTGAATATATCACAGCCGTTGGTGGAAGCTACAAATATGATTTCAAATACCGAAGAGTGCTGATCACATCGCTATTCTTCAAAACTACGTACGGAAGAACCTCTCCCATACTCGGTGTGACGGCTTGTGGAAGGCCAGTTGGGGATAGGTTTATGCTAGAGGGTAAACATGGAGGAAAGCTTCTTGGTTTCCATGGACGTTCTAGTACAGTTCTTGATTTACTTGGACGCTCTAGTACAGTTCTTGATGCCATTGGAGCTCACTTCTTTGCGGTGAATACTCCTCTTAAGCACTTTAATATTCAAGGTGGGAATGGAGGGATGGCTTGGGACGATGGAGCTTTTGATGGTGTTAGAAAAGTAGAGGTTGGACGAGGTGGTAAGTTTGTAAGTTATGTTAGGTTTGAGTATGTGAAAGGCGAAAGAATCGTACCACATGTTCATGGGAAGAGACAATATAGTCCACAAGAGGTATATAAATTATTTGTGTTATATATATTTTATGATATTATGGGAATTAATAAATAAATTTGGTTGCAGTTTGTGGTGGATTATCCTAATGAGTATATAATATTAGTGGAGGGAACCATTGATGTTTACCTTACGTCACTTATGTTTAAGACATCAAAAGGAAGAACATCTCCTGTTTTTGGAACTATGGTTGGTCGGAAATTTGTGTTCGGAGAACAAGGTTTTAAGCTTGTAGGGTTTTGTGGTCGGTCTGGGGATGTTATTGATGCTCTTGGTGCACATTTTTCTCTTCTTCCCACTCCAGCTCCAGCCCCGGCTCCGGCTCCGGCTCCAGCTCCAGTTCCTGCTCCTGCTCCTGCTCCAGCTCCAGCTCCAGCTCCAACTCCAACTCCAGATCCAGATCCAACTTCAACTTACCACGAGGATGGTACGTTAAAGTTTCCTGATGTTTTATATTATTGATTGGAGTGGCTCTAGCTGTTTATTGTTTATTAGAACTTTGCAATAATGTATTGAGATGAAACATGATAGAAAAATAAAGATATGGATTCAGACCTCAGGAAAATAAGTTATAAAATCAACCAAAGTAACACAGCAAAATGGATCAAACCATATAATTGATCATACAAGATTCTATCCCCCACCCAAAAAAAACAGTAATATTCTCATAGTCACAGACAGATCCAACGCAAATAAAAGAATTCAACTATGTGTATACTTTCCATGATGTTTTTATGTAAATATCACATAATAACAAAGAGCACTAAAATGGTACACAAACCGGGCAGGCGGGTAAACAAGTCAGATTGGATAATTTAAAGCAGAGAAAAAAAAACAACTTTCCTCAGGATTGCACAGCCAGTTTCTGAAGATGTTCAAAAAAGACTTGCAAGCTCACATCATCAGTGAAGATTATATCTGACCCAGCCGACATTTCATTTGCATTGTTGTAAGTTGCTGATGGATTCAGCTTAGCCAACAAAAACCTTGCCTACAGTTTATATGTGGAGTTAGAAGGTGGAATATATAACAAATAATCAAAGTTAAGTTGAGCAAAATACAAATAAAAAACATATGTGAATACTTACCTGTGATCCATGTTGATCACACACAACTAATCTCGGAACTGGGAAACGCTCATGGACTAACATTTCGGAATCCTCTTTAGGAGCTTGCAATAGCTGAGCAAAGGCCTGACACAAAGACATTAGAGATTTAGGATGGTTCTGGATTATAATTGCTTTCAGGAATAAACAAGAAAATTACTAGTTTGAAGTGTGTAATACCTCGTGTTCAGGCTGATGATGATAACCCATGTTTCGCCATTGTGCTATAGTCATTCCATGGAAGACAACAACACTAAAATATGCATCTAATAGAAGAATTCGGTCAGCTGCAATGGAAGCCACATCCAGCAAAGCTGGCTGAGGTGGTTGACTGAATGAATATGATGTCAACGATGGTTGGATCATGAGAGTTGCGTTTGAAATATTCTCCCGGTTCAGCAACATGCGGAAGTATGCGGTTTCATCAGGACTATTGTTAAAGACCTGCCACCATTCCAACACCGCAAAAGAAAACATGAGTCAACTACATAGGTCAATTACATAAAGGCATATAATGATGATATCTAAAAATAATAAATAGTCTACCTGAACAAACTGTGAACGCCTCAGGTTAAACATGAATTGGGGGAACAATGAAAAATATGGATTCAGCGTAAACGAGGATGGCTCATCCTTTCTATATTCACCAAATTTTGTGCACAGCCGAATAAGAGTCCGATCTAGCCACCGAGTAGCATCAAATCCCTCCTGAGGTAACACATAATACACTGTATATATGAGCAAAGTATTGCAAATATACAAGTAGACAAAACTAAACAAAGTACCGAGATAAAACAAGACAGCATTGCAACTACTGCTTAGTAGTTTCACTATGAGCCTTGCACAGATTACAAATACTTGTTATACACAATAAAGAGATGAAAGCTGCATATAATAGCCACCTTAGTTCCTCAACAACGATGCTACAGGGAAGAAGTCGTTGACATTTTCTCAAGGAACAAGTGTAATCAACCTCATATTAATAAGTTTTATTTATAAGTCCTCAATTGTGTGAAAAACTGCATGTAAAATTCCTTTGGACGTATAGAAGAACATTTAACTAAAGGTCTACCTGATAAATAAGTTAAGCAAGGGGAAGAAACCCTATATATAATGATAAGTAAAGGTCTAACTAAAGGTTAACCTTACAGCAGTGGCAAGAAAGTGGTCAAATTGACCCACAAATTGTAAGAAATAAGATGAAGTAAAGTACCTCTGTTTCCATTTTTAAGGAAGCTAATCTTGCCATGACTACAGCAGCAGTTTCTTGATCAAAGCCTTGCACAAGTTCCTGAGAATTCATACAGCAACCGGTACAGCAAAATGTTAGCTTGCCAGAGTTTTGGCTGTTGAAACACCCATAATACACTTATATGAATGGCTCATAACTCTTTTTCATTCATGACAAGACAAATGTTAAAGAAAAAAAGGCTAGGAAGCTGGTGGTCGCATCATCACTCGGACAAAATGTTAAAATGATGCAACCAATACCATAATTCTGTGGTTCACATGAATTTCCAACGAAACAGGGGGGTACATATGGGAGGTGAAGGATTATAATGATATAAAATTAAAGCACTAGGACTCAAACAAAATTGTACCGTCATGGTATCTAAGGGATCCAAGTATATGCTAACCAATAAACTTTTCCAAGACAAGAAAATGTTAACCTCACTGGAAGCCAAAAAAAAATAGAGCTTTACACATTACGCTTAGAATTCACAATAACTAACTACACCAGTGAGCAAATGGGATGAGAAGTTGAGAACCAAAAACAATAACATGCCTAACAATACTAAGGTTCACCGCATTTGGACACTTTGGAGGTAAAAAATAAAGTTGATGATAACAGATTTGTATGTCTACTGTCTACCATGGCAACTGGCAAGAAAGAGTGACACCAAATATATGTTATAATCCTAATATGAGCAATGCTACCAAAAAACAAGAAACAGCACTAATGGAAAAGAGCTAATATATTACAAACACATTAAACTGCTTGTATCTTCAGATATTAAGTACAAAGTGGTAAGTTTCACAGAATGAAAGAGTATAACGAACCTCTGTGCTCACAGCAGTATCTACCCACTGTCTGGTTACAGTTGTAACCCGTACCAATGTTTGACCTTCAGAGTTTTGGTAACTGCAAGCCAGTCAACAACAGTAAATCCAATGCTTCTAAATATGAAGGTAACAACTTGATGAAGAAGTAAAAAAAAAAGAATGAAAGAAACCAAAGAGACGAACAAAATCTGTCACAATACCTTGTGACAAACTGTAAATACAACTGAGGGTTTGCAGCTCCAGGAGCAGTTGACTCAGTTGAGGATAGATCAAAGAATACAGTCAAGCAAGTACTTTTGTCGAGGCCACATAACTTCCAAGCATTGGTATTCCCCTCTCCAATGACTGTATCAGCAACACTGGGACCTTTCTGCAAGGATCCAAATGAAATTCAATTAAAACCAACTAATAGCAAATATGCTTTATTCACTCACAAAGCACATATGAAACATCTTGAAAGAAAATGGATCAAATGAAAATCATTTAAAACCAACTAATAGCAAATATGATTTATTCATTCACAAAGCACATATGAAACATCTTGAAAGAAAATGGATTCCAAGAACTCCAGGTATAACCTTTTCTAGTGATGAGCAAGGCCCAATAACCCCTTGAATTTTGATGTCTTTTGAACAGTTGATCTCAAGTGTGCCACTGAAATTAAAAGGTTCACAGTCAGTACGGAGTAAAATGTTAAATATATATTGTCCTAGCATACAAGAAGTAATATGAAAAAATGCTCGACGAGAAAGGATCTTGAATTTTCAAAGTATTGACACAGAAGAAGCGCAGAAACCAACTTAAAGCAGAGGCCAAGAGACTGCTCGCCATCTTCGAACAGCCGCCTGAAGGAATCTTTAAACACGGAATGGCCAAAGCTTTCAGACAAAACAACGAGGCCACCAGTACTTTCAACGGCAACTTTCATTTCAGCAACCCCAACCTAACTATACCAAAATGCAACAGCAGAGACCATTATAGTTAGGTATCTGATCATGTGATGAAAAAAAAATCACAGCAAAATGAAATGATTTGATAAGGAAAACAAGCAACGTCCTATCAACACTGAAGGTAAGAATAAAATTGGTATTGAAAATTAAACCCATTTTTTCAAGAAGCCAAGGGCATCCAATGAATAGAAAGATGGAGGCGTCAGATGGCAGGGGCAATCATATCATCTAGAGATCTTAAATAAATATTTCCAATTTCTCGATAAAAGTGATGTTCTAAACCCCAGATTTTGGGCATTAAGCACAATATAATCATGGCACATTAATACCTGATCAAGTGCAGAAGCGAAAAGGTCTAACACATGACCCTGAGTAACCAGCTGCTTTGCAATACTATCATAAAACTTGACAGCTTTTTTATAATAAGGAGCAGCGTCTTTGTCTAGATCTTTGTGTGAACGCACAGGATCAGATAAATCCTTTGAGATAATCTGAAAGGACAAAAAAAGGAAAAATTAAATGATAATTTGATTCAGATGATAACAAACATGGTTCACATATATAGTGCGATGAAAGTTGACAATGCCATAAACCGAGAAATCAAGAGGCCCTAACCGTTCCAGGTCCCTCTGTACATGGACCTCCGACCAAAGCTACAATCCTAGCCCCAGTTCCAGGCAAGCAAGCACCAAGCAACCCTGCAGCTACACTCAAAGCCACACCTGTGCAACGTTGGGGACGATGACCTAGTTGAACAGGCCACTGATCTGTTTGGAGCTCATCCAAAAGCTGCATAATATACATCAACCACATAAGTGTTCAAAATCCATGTTACAATTAATCAATCATTTAGAACCAACAAAATTGAAACGAAAACAAACATAAGAAAAATCAAATCAAAACCGAAACAATATACACACCGAGTCAAGAGTATATTCGCACTCCGAAGCAGGCAACAGAAACCTGTTAACACCAGAACTGGGGAATCCATTTTGAGCACCTTTAGGGAAACCAGAAGTAGGAGCTCTCCTAGAGGAAGACCCAAGCCCTAACTGATCCAAAATCTGATCTTTAGTAACTTCTTTATTGCCTTTAAACACAAAAACTTTAGACATCTCAGAGAATCCCAATTCATGCACATGAGCTTGAGTACCAAACGACACAAATCCAACCAAAGCATTATCCGGAAGCAATCCAATAGCTTGCTTAAGCGCAGATTTAGCAAATCCAAATTCTTCTTCAATCATACAAGTATCTAAAACAAATACAAACACAGGCGGCGGAGGAGAAGGAGGAGCAGCAGCAACACCAGTTCTAGGATCGAATTGACCACCAATAACAGAAGGAGGAATCGTGTATTCAACAGTTGTATACTGAGGATAAAGCTCACCAGGGAGATTAGTATCAGAGATCATATGATAATGAGGAGGGAAACTATTCCTCTGATAACAAAAAGGACAGATCCAGATCTTAGCATTAAAATCAACACGAGCAAAGGCGTTGAGAACAGCGTTACAGGTTCTACATTTAAGAGGAGCATAAGGAAGAGGAGGGATATCAGAGTGACGACGGATCGGAGAAATTGAAACGGCGAGTGGAATCACACACTTGCTAGCTTCAACTTTTGTGCGAGGCCAAACATTCCAACTCATACGAACTCCATCAATACCTTCTGGATCCATGTTTGCCGCCATTGTTTGATCTAAACAAGAAACTGATCAGATCTGGAATCCAATTGTGGTATTGGTCGAATGAAACTGAGAATTGTAGGTCAGAGGAAGAGGAGAGCCATGAGAGTTAGGAATTATTAGTAAGAGTCCATGACCCGAGACTCAATTCGATTGGATGTGGATCATCCGATCATGGATCTACCTTACCTTTGGTCCTGGTTTGGGTCAAGTCAACTATTTGGCTATCATAGCATTATCTCATTACTAAAAATAAAATGTTTCCTTTTCTTTTCAACATTGCTAAATTTATTTAAGGAATTATTTGCCAGAATTATCTCAAAATATATGAAAATAATTTTAAATAAAATTTTCTATAATGGCTTTCATTATCTCCGTGTCTGTTTACCTCTTTATCGGTTATCTCATTTGTTATTAGAAAACAATAATTCGTCCGGTTCACAGGTGTTGCGTATTGTGGGTATTGGGTAAGGAACATTCCGGTTAAGGCTGTAAACCAGAATAGATATGCACTCAGATCACGGTTTAACCGATCAGATCTACTGGTCCGGTTCGGTTTTGATGAGCTCCACCAGAAGGTGGAAACATTTTGTTCATTTCTCTGGTTGGTTTAATACGTTTGTTGTGACTCAGTTCTCTAAAGCTGTAGCTTCGATCTCTAAATCTGAATTAGTAATCTGATCAAAGATCTGGGATTTCTCCACCTTTCACTTCCATTATTTCTGGGTTTTTTGCTCAACACCCTTTGTTCTTCTTCTTCATCGTCGCTCTGCAATTTACGTTATCTCTCTTAAATTCCCAGGTAATTTCATTTCTACAAATAAAGTTTCTCCCTTTTACAAAGTCAAATAGATTGTTAAAACATAATTGACTCCATTCCCGTTAGGAACTTCACCTAAGATTAATCTGAATTTAATTATTAGCTAATCAGAATCCAATTATTGCACTCGAGCTGAACAAAGAACAGGCGCTGATTAAATCATAGACAGTGCTTATTTGGGTCTGTTGAGTTACTTAGTCCTCCTTGTTTTGTTCTCTGCTTATATAAGATTAATGATTTTGAGGAGGGTTTTGTTTTCTTGTTGACATTTGATCCTAAAGATACTCTCTTTTTTTGGTGTTTAGAGTTTGATACTAAAGATGCTTCCTTGTTTATGTTTGGATTATGTTTTTGTTCCAGACATAAAGGAAAAGATCATTTAGGTGAATCACACCATTTCTAAGTTGGTACCTAAACATGGTAAGAACTTCAAATGCAACTCTCTCTCTCTCTCTAGTTACCTAATAGCTCATCAACAAGGAAAGTTAAAAAAACTCTTCTCATCTTCTATTTGAAAGAAGTAGTTACTCTTCTGCATTAATTTGTATTATTCTCGTACTTGTCAACAAAAGATTGTTTTCCATTCATACATGTTCTGTTTATAAACAATGTCAAGTGCATACTGAGTTACTGCAGAATTGTTTTTTAAAGTTCGATTATGTTTGGTGTTTGATTTTCCAGGCAAGCTCATTACGGTTGTATCTAGCGTGTATAAAAAATACACTCGAGGCAGCCATGTGTTTACAGGTATAAACTATTTTTGGTTTAAGATATCATGGCAGAGGTCTCTAAGCCTTCATCTTTATGATTTAGTATGTTTAAGGCAGTATAAGCTTCATGTTTGTGTAATCCCTCATCACCTCTGGTGTTTTGCCCCTCAAGTAATGGATTAGAGATAATGTAGACATGTAGCATCATTCACCTTAAGATATTCATTACTGTATTTGGTGTTGAATGTCGCAAACTATGAAGGTGTACAAGTAGGTTTCTAGGTGAAAGGGGATATGTAAAGTCCTTGTAAGAGTCAGTTTTTACTGACATGATGTATTCATGAAAGTGTCTATGTTTCTCTACTTGCAGAACTTTCCTTGTCAAGAAGTTGAAAGACATAATAAACCAGAGGTTGAGCTAAAGTATGTAAGCATTTTACAAGAAGAAGCATGTGAGAATGTGATGCTCGTATGCCATTGTTAATTCATGTAGTAGAATCTTATGATCACCATTTTTTTCTTTGCAGGACAAGCCCAGAACTTTTGCTAAATCCTGTAAGAAGTTTATTTGTTTCCCTCTCAATTGATATTTCACTCTCTTTCAGACCGAAGTTTTGTAGTGGACTACTAATCTTTTGCAACTTGCAGGTCTTAATATGTCGTAATGAGGCTGAAAAGTGTTTAATAGAGACATCTATAAATTCACTCCGGATAAGCCTCAAGGTGATTGTTAATCTTACCTTAGCTTTTACTTCAATCACTTACAAGAAGAGTCCTTAGTTATACACTGTTCAATAAAAAGGCTTTATGTTGTTTCCCTTTCCTGTACAAGTTTCTCTGTTTTCACCATTTCTTTTCATTCTCCCTCCTGAGATTACGTCTTGTTGAGTTGTGACTTGTATGTTATTGTGAATTGACAGGTCAAACAAGCAGATGAACTTGAAAGTATACTAACCAAAAAGTTCCTTAGATTTTTGTCGATGAGGGCTGAAGCTTTTCAAATACTGAGGAGGAAGCCTGTACAGGTAAAGCTTCTTCTTGATACTGCACTTAGCTACTTTTGAATGTTACTATGCTTTTTTATCTGGCAGATATAATGCATTGCCTCCTCTGTAGAAGTTCTATTTACTGTGGCAAACGAATCACTAGTTCGTTATATATAACGCACAACAGGATTCAGAACTTTGCCTTCATTTTTAACTTCTGCACAGACCCATTGTAACTTCACTTGCTAGGCTTAGGATGATAGATGGTCTATATGTATCACACTTGTGATTTACTTAAGTTGGTGTTTTGAACAGGGCTATGACATAAGCTTTCTTATAACAAACTACCACTGCGAAGAGATGCAGAAACAGAAGCTAATTGATTTCATTATTCAGTTTATGGAGGCAAGTCTTTCTCTTAACCTAATTCTATGACCTTAGTTAGCATCCCAACAATGAAATATATCTTGAATAAGACTTAAAGCTGTTGTGTCCTACTCCAACATACTAAACTCCTATATATATATCAGAGAATGTAAACTCATTTTGTACTATGGAAAGTGCAGGATATAGAGAAAGAAATAAGTGAGTTGAGGATCTCAGTGAACACCAGAGGAAAACTTGTGGCTACAGAGTTTTTGAAACAGTTCATGTAAAATCAGTTGAGGTATTATAATGTAAAACCTTCCCTCATTGTATCAATCAATCACTCAATTGTTTGGTTAAATTCATCTACACAGACTAACACTTATCAATAAGTTCTTTTTTTTTTTATAAATTCTCTTTTTTTTTGTGTTTGCTAATTCCTCTGTTCTTCTTATTACACAACCCGAAGTACTAAACCATAGACTTTGTAATTGTAGTAAATATGTAAAATAGTAATACAAGTCTTATAAAATGCATGTGGCTTGTTGATCGTAGATGTTCCAACGTACACATTGTTATCTCTACCAAGTTTCCCAATTCCTTGATTTATGTCTATATCAATCTTTGTTGGAAAACTAATACATATTTTTTGGGAAACTCGGAGATCGGTAGTTCGAACACGAATTAAGATGTAGAATTTTCAAGTTTAGAGTGTTGAGTTGAATAATTTTTGTTGTGTCTACAAGTAGAAATATAACTTGTATATTAATTAAAATACAAATCTAATTGGAATGTATATAATTAACTTACAATATGTTATGTGTTTATGGATTTTCAATTTTTTTTTTTAACATTGTATAATTGACATTACCATATTTTTCAATAACTCATTGTTTAGGACAATTTTCAACGGATTATAGAATATAATGACGTCAGTATTAAGTTTATTAGACTCATATACTATTTTATTATATAATTTTATATTTTTAAGAATGATTTAGAAAAAAATTCTCTTACATTCTATTTTAAGAATTACTGAATATTTTTATATAAATTTTTATACAAATAATTATCTATTTTACATAAAAAGCTTTTTATAAACATTACTTATGATGATGGGCTTAACACAAAAGAGGCTTAAAACCTTTATTTACCCATACATACATAAAAAACTAAAGAAATTAAATCGAAGAAGGAAAAAAAAGAGAGTCAGCGGCGATGTCTGATAGATAAAGAAACCGTGAAGCTCTCTGTTACCGACGAAACAAAGGTGATATCAAATTGAGTAAGAAATCAAATTTTATCAATCAATGCTCGGAGTTGGGTTTCTAATGTTTCTAGTTTTTTCTCTGTATTTTTGTTTATTCTCTCTAATTGTTACAGAAAAAAGTTATAATCTGTCATCGTTTCTTTTTCCTATTCTTTCAAATTTGAAAAAAGTTTTTTTTTTTTTTTTTAATTGGGTCTAATTTATTATGGTTCTTGGACTGGTTTTATTGTATTGCGTTGATTATGGATTAGGTTTTAGGCCGTGTTCTAAAAATACATCGTTGTGTTAAGTTTGATTAGATTATGTGTAGCTTAAGTAATATCATAACAATTTAGAGTTAAGACATATCTCTTGATCTGGTTGTGTTTGCTACCTTACCTATCCCACTCTCTTTATGTCTGAAACTTTTATTGTTACATTATTCATTTTCATTTTTCAATGAATACATTTGTTTTAGATGATTTTGAGGTTCTACCATTTTCTCTATGTTGTTTCTCTGTTTCAAATCATGGAATCCAAGATTCCAAATTCCCAGTTTCAAGTTTTCATGGATGAAAGGAACTCAATGTACACAATTCAGTTTGTGTTGTTTCAGTTTGTATAGCTAAGTTTTTGTAGTTTCAGTTTTGGTTTTGTTTAGATTTATAAATGAATTTAACTTGCAAGATATGAGTTAGGACACACCAATAAGATTTGGATTCAGATCTCTTTAGTTGTATAAGAGTGGATGAAGAAGATGTTCCAGGTCATTTGATTTTGTTTTATTGCATTTTCAGATTTATGTTCTTATAAGATAACCCAGTTAAATGGAACATAATCTAGTGTCACTTTCTTCATGAGTTGTTTAGAAATAACAGCTTGGTAGTTAATGGATTCATCAAAATCTTTTTCTTCTTGTAGGTTTTAACTCTTGCTTTTACCCTTGCAGTCATTTGTGTTCTCATTAGTACAAAGATGACAACAATCGAAACGAGTCAAAAAACTCAAAAGTCTGTTCCTTCCGGTTCTGCTACTACTACTATTACAAAGCAGTCATCATCGTCGTTTAAAAGGTGGGGAAGGAGAAACCCATTTGTTAGATATGGACTTCCTATGATATCTCTTACTGTATTTGGAGCCCTCGGTCTCAGCCAACTCCTTCAAGGCAGGTCAGTTTTTTCTTCAAACCTCTTAATGTATTAATGAACTTGTGATTTATTTGGTTATGGGTCAGTTCAGTAAGGATATTGCAAAGGTAAAAGATGATCAGGAATGGGAAATTATAGAGACAAGAAAAGCCCTTTCAAGAACCGGACCTGTTGATGCTTATAAACCTAAAAACACATCAATCGAAGAAGAGCTCAAGGTTCATTTAACAAAGAGACCACATAACACAGTTTTTTTCGATGAAACACTAAAATCTTGACTTCGTTTTGTTTACTGCAGGCTATGCAAGAGAAGGTTGACATAAACACATACGAGTACAAGAAAATTCCAAAGCTAAACGAACCCAAGTAGAGAGTTGTATCAGAAAATGTTATTTCTTAGATGTGTTTCGGTTCTAAATGACTCATTAGTCTTCACATAACGTCAAGTACTGTTTCCAGAAAGTTTTGGACTTCATAAAGTGATTATACTTGTTGTCATGTTTGTTTACGAGGTGGTTGACTGGTCCAAGGCTCCTTGCACAGCTTACTACAAAGGATTAAATTGGTATGGAGGAGACTTAGATGGGTTCACAAATACTTCATGATCTATATAATCATATTGAAACACAGATGGACTAAGAACAACATGTGAAACAAAAGGCTTAACGGGTCCACGAAACCTATCTTGGCTCGGCCCATTTACTTGACCTGTTTTCGATTTCAACATTTTTGGCACGGTTTGTGATTGGTTGGGATCGGTTTAAAGTAAACTGTAATTGAAAAAAGGTTTGAAAACCTGTAAATTTGTGGATGTTTGTTTTTCATCTTTGGAAGAACGGTCGTCGTCATCTTCGCCAAAGCTCCAAAGAGTAGTGCATAACGAAACGAGTCATGGATATCTCTCCGATTAAGGAAGCTTTATCCATCAAATCCTTTGATAAAATCTCAGAAATTTGCGATAATCTCATGCTTCAGGTTCTAAATTTCTCTCGATATCTTAGTTTTCTGGTGCTCACTAGGGTTTATTTAGTTTTAAATAGATTTGATTTATAGCCATTACTTAATAGGTTGCTGCAGAAGGAGTTTCTTATCATGATGATTGGCCTTATGCTATTCATCTTCTGGGTTACTTTTACGTCGATGATTGGTGAGTTAAATGTTAGCTCCCTGGTGAAATTAATGATGAATTCGTTTGTATTTTAAAATTGTTCTTTCTGATTCGACTGAGGTATACAAATCCTCTTACAATGGCACTCTTTTGAGGTTTAAAGTTTTGCTTTCTACTATGTAATTTACTAAGTAGAGAAATAAGATCTTGACTCTCAAGTTAGTAATTGTAGTTATCATTTTTTTGCTTTTGTGTGTTAATAGTGTAGTGTAGTATGTAGAGAGTTATGGTTGTGCTAACTCTACTTGTGCCATTGTTCTTGACTAAGGATATGACTATTTGGAGCTGGAATTGTTTTTTGTGATGGGCTTGTTTTGAAATACTGCAGTGATAGCGCTCGTTTCCTCTGGAAAACAATACCTACAACTATTAAAGATAGCAAGCCTGAAATTGTTGCTGCTTGGAGGATTGGCCAGAAGCTATGGACACGTGACTATGCAGGTGTATATGAAGCTATTCGTGGTTATGATTGGAGCGAAGAAACTAAGGTTATGGTTGCTGCATTCTCAGGTAACTAAGTGTGTACTATATTCATCTTAGTTTTTGTGCTTTTGATCTGCTTATTGAGATCCAAAAGGATTTGTGTCATGCACAGAACCTACTTGCATCTCATCATTAAAATTTTGGAGATTGAGATCAAATAATATCTGTATCAAACTATGTGTCATGTCTCTTTTTTTGACTAAGAAGTAGCTGCATCTTTGATATTACTAGAAGAGGTTGACTCACACAGTAGAAACCAAACCAGTTAACAGACTTCTCCGAACCAAATGCCTAAACATTGATCTGAACTGTGCCAAGTTCTATCGTTTTCTTTTAATCAGCTTACTTTTGTAGCATTTAAAGACATCAATTGTTCAACATAGCATCCTTAATTTCCTCTTTCCATCAGCAGATACCGATATTTCTGTGTTGGTTTTGTACTTTTGTTTCAGATCTTTACACAAAGAAGATGTTTCAACTTTTATTGTCTGCCTACTCCACAATTACTATCCATGATTTGGCTCTTTTCCTAGGAATGACAGAGGATGATGCAACAACTTGTAAGCTTAGTTTTTTTTCAAAGCAATGACTCTATAATGTCAAACCATTACAGAATCAGAATTAATATTATCTTTGGTATTGGATAATGCACAGATGTTGTTGAAAATGGATGGACAGTGGATGAAACATCTCAAATGGTGACTGTTAAGAAACCAGCTGTTAAAAGAGAGCAAAAGGTTGATTCATTGAAGCTACAACGCTTGACTGAGTATGTGTTCCACCTTGAACATTTAAACTAAAGACCATTCTCCTATTAAGAAGATAGTAAACAATTAAAAAAAAAGGACTAAACCAAATTTGTTTTGATTTGCATGTTGAAAACATATCTATCTTGACGTACTGATTTTGTATTGAAGTTATCTTTCGCATGATAATAATATATTTAAAATAGAATAAAATCTTAAATTCACACATCTAAGATGAGTAGAGTAAATGAAATCTGTGATTAGGGGACGATTAGTTATGACTGACTAGTTATCATTAATATATAATGTGTTTTTATTTTTTTATTAATAACAATTAAAATAAAATACAAAACTAGTAAAATAATAATTAGCCAATAATTATTGAATAAATTTTTTTATTAACTTTTGAAAAATTTTTATATTATAAATAAAATTTAATATTTAAGTAAATTAATTTAGAAATAAAAATAACTATTAAGAATAAAAATATAAAAAAGATCTCAAAATAAAGGGAAAAAATGATTGTTAATTAAAATTTTAATATTATTAAAATACATGTGTTGGTAAAATCATTTTTATTAGTATAGGGGAAGAGAAAATTAAAATTATAGGTAAATAAGAAAACAAAAAATAAAATCATTTGACTTTGGTTTTTTCTTTCTAAAATCTAGCAAAGCTGAAAAATTAGACTTTTAAAAATTACCCTAATTTTTTTATAAGTTAGTAGTTACACTTTAAAAACTTTAAAAAAAAATTAAAGTTTTAAGTGTGGAGGTTGACTTTGACTTTTAAGAAAAAATAAAGCTACCCTACACCATGGTCGTTGGGTGTGGAGGTTGACATTAACTTCTTCCTACTTGTTGGGTGGGTGGATGGGTTCGTTCTTTCTATTCAACCGGTCGTCACGGACTTTTTTGTTTATCCACCGGTTTGGTAAGGGAAAAGATAGTGTAAAGATCCCAAAATTGATTTTACTATTTAAACATGTTTTAGTGTGTTCTCTTCTTTGACTTAAAACTGAAACATTTTCAAGAAACACTAAAATGGCCACTTCCACTAATGGTCGCCACCGTCGTCCTCACTACTTACTAGTAACTTTCCCAGCACAAGGTCACATAAACCCGGCGCTCCAACTAGCCAACCGTCTCATCCACCACGGCGCAACTGTCACATACTCCACTGCCATCTCTGCTCTACGTCGTATGGGAGAGCCACCTTCTGTCGAAAACTTGTCCTACGCTTGGTTCTCTGATGGATTCGACGACGGTCTAAAGTCCTTTAAAGACCAAAAAATGTACATGTCCGAGCTCAAACGGTGCGGTTCAAACGCACTAAGCGACATCATCAAAGCCAATCTAGACTCCTCCGTTACAGAGCCAATCACCGGAGTAATCTACTCTGTTCTTGTCCCTTGGGCATCAACAGTAGCGCGTGAGTTTCACCTCCCAACTACACTTGTCTGGATTGAGCCAGCCACTGTACTAGACATATACTACTACTACTTCAACACCTCAACCAACCATCTCTTCGATATTGATCCGATTCAGTTACCGAAACTGCCACCGTTATCAACCAGAGATCTCCCGTCGTTTCTTCAACCGTCGAAGGCGTTACCATCAGCTCTTGTGACGTTAAAAGAACACATCGAAGCTCTCGAGCTGGAATCTAACCCTAAGATACTAGTGAACACTTTCTCTACACTGGAACAAGATGCTTTAACCTCCGTTGAGAAACTCAGAATGATTCCAGTCGGACCTTTGGTTTCTTCCTCCGATGATCGAGCC
>ASXC01023948.1:0-16840 GCA_000411055.1 Leavenworthia alabamica
TGGACAAAATTACATTATTTTTTTTAATTAGACATAAATACTATTTTTTTTTTAAATTATAATGTTAGGGTTTAGTATTTAGTGGTTGGTTTTAGTTTTTTATTGTTTGGGTTTAATATTTAGTGGTTGGGTTTAGGGTTTAATGTTTGAATTTTATATAATTTCTCAAAAATATAATGTAATTTTTAATTTAATTGAATTATTAAATGGTAATTTTGTCTTAAATCAATTTTAGTGGTATTTTTGGAAATTAAACTTAAATTGGTGGTATTTAAGAGAATTGCCCAAAAATAAATTAATGAAAGTTTTTGTTCTAAATCACTTCCCCTAGAGTAACGCCATGGTAAGCATAAGTCTTTGGTTCAAATCGATCGAGTCTAATTGATTTGACCTCTGAAACAAGAAGTTCAAGGCCTAACGCGGCCAACTCTTCCTTCTTTGTCCGATTTAAATCTGATTTCACGTAACCATCAATGATCTGTGTGATTATCGCAAAGGATCAATAATTGATAATCATGTATTCTTACTACTTTATGTGAATGATATGATGGTAGTAGCCAAAAATATTATTAGATGAAGGTTTTGAAAGAAAGTCTAAACATAGAGTTCGAGATGAAAGACTCAGGCCTAACAACAACGATTTTAGGCATGGACATCATCAGAAATCATAAGAAAGGGGCAATGTTCTAAGAATCGGTCTTGTCGGGGACTAGACGGCCGATTCGCTAGTCGGAGAATAAGCGCTCCGAATCTCTTCAATTCAGCGAGTTAAATCAGTGACTCGCATAAAACGCCATAATTCGGGATAAAATCAGGGGAAATTGATGATATCGGAGCAACTCATCCAATTCGGCAAAATTGGAACAACTAAAAAAATGGATTAAATCGAAAAAATCGATACAAATCAAATAAATAACTTAAAATCATTAAAAAAATTTCAGTATTTTTAAATTATTTTTATAAATATTACCATATAGATATAAAAATAATTAAGAATTATGTAAAAATATATTAACACCTAGACTCCAACTAAACTGTAATTAATCTTTTTACGCATTTGACTTCTAATGAGCGTGTAGATACGGCCTAACGAATTTTAAAATATTGGAAAGGGGGTTCTAAAGTAAATTTATCTCATGGAAGAAACCTAAAACAAATTCTAAGGTCATTCAACATGATGGGCATCAAATCTGCTGTGTCTCCCGTGAACATGTAACTCAAGTTAATGAGTTTAACAAAAGAAGAATTTGTTCAGGAAGAACAAATCATGGAATCAATACCATATGCAAGTGTGAATAGTGGTGATATCAAAGTTTGAAATAAGAACCTCACATAGAAAAGTAACATACTCAAACCTCTATTACTCTATATATATGTTCAGATTTCTATATCAACACAACATAATAAAATGTATTCTCTAACATTTTCACTACACTTAGATAAATTTATTAAGCAATGCCTAAGTTTTGATTCACTAATTTCGACTTTTTGTGATAAAAAGAATGGCAAAAGCTGGTACATAATGATAAAAACAGAAATAAAATTATCTGGTTTTACAAAAAATTACATAGAGAAGATTAATAAATTTGTAAACACTCAAGAAGCATATGTGTCAAAGATATTATAACTTGTCTCAACACAACTAAACCGCAACATTGGGTGAGGCTGGATACTCTTCATACCCTGTAATTCCTGTAATCCTAATCCTCGTATTTGGCTATCAATAATAAACCACAATATAAGTCTCTTCATTTACTTACAAAATATAGTCAAGAATGGAGAATACCTGTCGATGACCGATATTTCTTCGGTACTTCTTCTTAGGCTTGTACTTAAACACAACCACTTTATCATCCAAACCCTTCAAAAGATATTATGGTTAGTCCAAGTCAAGACCAAAAAAACAAAACTAAGAAGAAAGGAACTGTATTGATTTTACTTGGTTTTCCACTATAGCATGTACAGTTGCATTGGTCACTACCGGTTTGCCAATGTAAGTATGGGTCTTTGTTCCCACAAGTAACACTTTGTTTAGAACAATCTGAACAAAACATTATCAAAACTTCAACAAAGTTTTACACCAACATCACATAGAAGAGTTCTCAAATCATTGGAAAGAAATGTATTGTACCTGATCATCGATATTTGCATCTTTAAGCCTTGAAGTATAGAGATATCTTCCAGGAAATACTATGTATTGGCGTCCACCAACCTAATTTAACCATAAGATTAACATCAAACACTAAACTACATCAACAAGGATCATTTATTCATAATATCAATGTTTTTATATATTGCAACAAAGCTAAACTAATCTTATTGATTAAACTCTCACTAACAACTACTAAACCTGGCTATTATGAGTGAGTATATACCACAAACACACAGTTCAACATTTTCAATCTCTAAATCAATTCATCTCAATTCAAAATCAAATCAACCAGAATTTGTGAAATTGAAATAGAGAAATTTTGGTTTAATTCATCAGCTAACCATAACAACAGCGAAAATCTCTTCTCGTTTAGGTTTATCTTCAGTGATCTCTGTTACATCGGAGACCTCTACAGCTTCAATATCTGTAGTATCTGGTTCAGCGACGACTGATTCAGAGAATTTAGGAGCGACTGGGAATGCGAGTCGAGATGTCGATGAAGTAGAAGGAGAAAGAAAGGGAATCACAGGTTTGGAGAAATTACGTGAAGGTTTAGGGAGAGAGGAAAGGATAGGACTCGAACGGTGGGAATTGACATAGCAATGAGCTGAGAAAGTAGAGCAGAGAGAGAGTGACGCTGAAGAAGACGCCATTGTTTTCGCCGATAGAGCTCTAAGCTGCTCGAAAGTCGAAACTTTGAACCTCAAGAGAGTAAATTGACGCAGACTTATCCTATCCACTCAGCTTTTTAAATTACGATTGTACCCTTTCCTTCAAATATGTACGTATTATATCATTTGATTTTCCGGTTTAGTTCGGTTTTGATCCGATTTTTCATGGTTTAGTTTAGAGAATGCAATTCAAAATATAAAAGCAAAATTATCCATAATATGAAACAAAATTTAGAAATTGGTTGCTCATCTACAAAAATAACAAAGGAAAGCAAAAAAACAATGTTCCAAAGTAAGAAATGAAAACAAAACAAAACTGAATTGGATATGATTTGATCAGTCATCAGATTTAGGATCAAAAGCATCAGCAATATTGAAGTTCAAGTTCTTCATCATAGTCCTGCTTCTCCCAACTCCATCTCCTTTCCTCATCATTGCTGTAAACTCCGAGAAATCGATCTTCCCATCCTACCAAATTCACTCAACTTATATAACAATACAGTTTCATTGAAGGATGAAAACACAAATATAAACACAAAGAAGAAGAAGAGTAGTGGTTTTACATTGTCAAGATCAATCTCTTTGATCATATCATCAAGAGGTGTATCACAGAGACCAAACTCTGTACAAGCTGATTGAAGTTCATCAATAGTTATATATCCACTTCCATCTTTATCAAAATATGAAAATGCAGCTACAAGATTCTCCTCTCTCTCCATCTTATTCATATGTAATGTTGCTGCTAAGAATTCTCCATAATCTATTGTACCACTGTTATCGATATCCGCCTGTGTTCTCAAAACACACACATATAAGAAAACTAAACTGTTAACAAAAAGAATGTTTGTTTCTTTTCATACCGCATCCATAAGAGATTTGATTTCAGATTCCATTAGTTCAGATCCTACTCTCTTTAATCCAGCTTTGAGCTCTTCAAATGTTATCGTTCCGCTATTATCTGTATCTATCATCTTAAATAGTTCCTTTAAACCTCCGATTTCTTCCTCTGAAAGTCTCTCAGCAATCACCTGTGAGAACAAAAATTCGCATTTGTTCAGAGAAATCAACATTAAGAAAAGGTGAATACATGTGTATTCAAGAATTCATACTCTTAAAGCCATTTTCTTAATCTTATTCATTTGTGAAAACTGTTTTAGTCGTGATAAGACTGCTGGATCAAGAGGCTTGTCTGGTGCAGCTTGTTCATCAACAATCCATGGGTGACCTATAAATACAAAACTCAATACTCTTTCTTCATTACTTACTAAAGAGACAATTAAGAAGTTACTTACACAAGGCTTCATGAGCAGTAATGCGTTTCTTAGGGCTCCTTTCAAGCATTTTATTAATCAAATCTTTAGCACCTTCAGATATACTTGGCCATGGGTCAGATTTGAAATCTAACTTCCCTTGCAATATCTGTCTAAAGATTCCAGATTCCGTTTCTACAAGTCCCAAAAGAGAGCAACAGTGATATATCATCATTGAGAAACAAAACTAATAAAAATTTGAAAGTAGATGATGAGGTTGTAAACTAACCAGCCCAGAAGGGAGGAACACCACTGAGTAATATGTAGAGGATAACACCAGCACTCCATACATCAATCTCAGGTCCATAACACTTCTTTAGAACCTCTGGTGCAACATAGTATGGACTCCCAACTACGTCATATAGATATTGTCCTGAAGAAGTAAAGCCAAAAACTATGTAAGCAATGAACTGAAAATTGACTATACATATTTTGTTTCTGAGAGCATCACAGATCCAAGCTAGACACAGATATACTAGGCCAGATCCAAGCTACACATCCTTAAAGTCTTATGTCGGATAAGAGACAACAAAACGAATAAGTTACTATCATGAATTCAACAATGCTCAAACACCAAATTTTGAATTCAATCACGACACACAAATGCAGAATCAAAAGCTAAAATTTTCAAAGACTCAATGAAAAACATCAAGGCTACACCTACGTAAAGCCTAACTTCCATATAGATTTAGTAGCCATTTAACAATGCTCAAACAGCAAAATTTGAATTCAACAAAACAAATCATCAAATCCAACAAACATGAATTGAAAATGAAACATAGTTATAGATTTGATCAAACATGAAGAAACATATGAATCCAAGATAATGAATTGATAATATATAAAGAACAACGCTCAAGATCTTGATGAACCAAGAAGAAACAAACGAATCCAAAATCGAACCTGGTTTATAGAAGACAGACAAACCAAAATCTGTAGCCTTAAGCTTAGCATCTTCATTAGGAGAATCAAACAAAAAATTCTCAGGTTTGAGATCTCTATGCATAACACCAAGAGAATGACAAGCTTCAACAACACCAAGAATGGTCTTAATAAGTTTGACAGCTTCACGTTCACTAAAATGACCTTTAGAAACAATCCTATCAAAAAGCTCACCACCTTCACAAACCTCCATAACAATATGAACAAATACAGAATCTTCATAAGTTCCTTTGATTCTAACAACATTAGGATGTTCAGATAAATGATGCATGATTTGAATCTCACGCCATACATCTTCATAATCTTCACGACAAACGAGTTTTCTCTTTGGGATTGATTTACAAGCGTAATTAGTAGAGGTTGATTTCTCTGTACAGAGATAGGTTGTTCCGAATTGACCTTGACCTAGCTTTTTGCCGAGAAGGTAATGATCTCTTAATCTTGGTGTTTCATATGGAAGAACTGTGTTTGATGGACGTCTAGGGTTTGGTTTCGATTCCATTTTTTTTCTTTGTTTCCTCGATCTCGATTTGAAGATGAATGAAGAAGAAGAAGATGATGATAAATTGACCGAAAAAAAAATGGACTTTTTCTTTGTTTCCAAGAACCAAAGCTCTCACTCTTCTCTTATATCATTTTTTATCAATAGTTTATCACATTTTCGTAATTTTTTTATTCTTTTTTAATTTGTTAATTATATTAATAATCACCATAATTTAGGTGAATAAGTTTTGGTTAGAGTTGGTAATTTTGGTATTTCAGTTATTTGTCTTTTTTGGACTAGAATTTTCTTGTGATGCATTTAAATTATAAAAATTAGATTTTGTTAGTATTGAATTGGAATTTTTTATGCTGATTAAAATTATATCTTTGAAATTTTTTTAGGATTGGATTGTGATTTTTTTTATTTTTGATTTAAATTATAAATATTTGATTTTTTTTATGACAAAATTTGTGAGGTAATTTTGAATTTTTTCACAAAATCCTAATTTGGTTCGATTTAGATTATGATAAAATATGGTTTGGTTTAGAGTGAAAAAAATAAAAGTAAATTTGTAGGGTAAATACTTGTTTGGTTTGGGTTAAATAATACTATAATTTTGGCTTGGCTGAAGTTGTAGGTTTTTCTTGATAAAATTTAATTCAAAAGAAACTTCGGTTTACTCTGGTGAAGTTGACAGATTAAATTATTTAAGTAAATTTAATAAATGTATTTCAAAATTCTTGTTTTTAAAGAAAATTTTGATATAATGAAAAAAAAAAGAAATTATGAAAAATTTATGAAAATTTAATAAAATCCAAATATGCCACATGATTTTACCATGTAAAGCAAATTTGAACGGATTTAGTCAAAACATTAATTTAGAATTTTACGTCCAGCTTTGATTATTCCTCTTCTGTTAAAGCATTCAGTATTTATATGATCCATGAAGGCATTAACCACTTTGTTTATAATTAATTTATTTTCCCATACAAGGATTTAGTTAACTCCTGCACGTAGTAGGATCTGTAATAAAAACATAATTTTGTGTTATTATTTTATTAATGTAAATCATAACTTTGCATGTAGGAATTGTAAGATAAGCTTGTTCTATGTTTTGACCAAATAAATAAATAAACCTTGTCTACAAAATTCAACTCTTGGGGCGGCCGAACGTAGAAGTAACGTAATAATAAATAACCAAAGAGAAAAATAATAACATATTGAGCAACTTAGCATAAGACTAATACTATTATTTATTTGATTGGTGTAGACTCTAGGCTAGCGGTGGATTGGGTCAAAGAAAGAGAAGATTGGTAGATAATTGAGAACACGTCTACATGACTTGGACCCACTTTATCTGCACGTCTTCTTTGTCATTAGAATCTTTTTTACTCATTCAATACGAATAAACAAGCCGCAGGTTTTATTACTATGTTAACCAGCATTGCGTATTCTGGGTTTTTATATTCTAACAACATCAGAAACTTCAAATAGATACAAACTTTTTATATTTTTCATAGCCGAACCCAACACGAATGCTCATATTAGTTGGGAAACGATTTTTCCCCAAAGCTCAATCACATTTTTTGGAGAGTTTTAACATCGGTTATCAACACATGTACAAAACTATTCGAAACAATGCAATTTTTTTAAATTTATATTGAATAGTCTGGTTTATTTCACACACATTTATTATTATAAATATGAGGCATTATTTCAGATTTAGTTCATGTTTTTTCAAAGTCGGATTTTTTTTATTTTTCTTCGAAAGAAATAAAAGATTTTTAAACTTTTTTGTTTTCAAAGTCTATGTGTAATTCAAAACGTTGTTTGAGTTCGTCAAGACACTGAAATTTGACAGTACCACTATTCAGGTAAGATAACTCTGTCATATCCTAGGAGGTTATATTCCATCAACCGTTGGTATTGAGCGGAGAATATTTTCTTTAAACAAACACGGTTTTGTCGTGAGTTTAGATTTAAATATTTAATTATATTTTTTGTTATATTTGTTTCGTAGTTTCGCTCATAACTATTGACTCCAGTATCGAAATGGAGTGATATCGGTGTCTATAGCTAGATATCGAAATATCTTTCTGTGAAGATATAAAATATATTATTTGAATACGTATATCGAACATATTGAATTTACAAGTTAACACATAATTAATAACTTTTTTTATGAAACTTGTTTAAGTGATATTGGTGTCTATGTGCAGATACAAAAATTATCTTTCTAACAAGACATAAAACGTGTTATTTAGATACGTAAATAGAAAGATATAAAAGTTGAATGGCATCAGATGGAAGATTATGTTCAACAGTTACTACACAAGTTGAGAGTGTTGTTTCAAATGATAACCAAACTTTCTGGAAAAGACCATCAAATGGTTGGATTAAATGTAATTATGATGGTTCATTTGTTAACAGTGACCTCCATTCGAAAGCTGGATGGTTAATCCGCGATGAACAAAGATGTTTCAAGTTTGCAGGACAAACAATAGATTTAAAGACACGAACGGCTTAGAGGGCTGAGTTACAAGCTCATATTATGGGCATGCAACAAGCTTGGAGCTTGAGATATAGGAAAGTTATGTTTCAAGGTGATAATAAGAATGTTGTTGCTCTGTTAAGTAACAAAATAGTGGAGTTTGGAACACTTAACTGGATACGCAATATCGAAGCGTGGCAACGCAAATTTGAGGGTGTTCGCTTTGACTGGATTTTTAGAACAAATAATAAACCAGCAGACCTCTTAGCAATGCAATACAGAAGATATCATTCTTATGTTCCTTTTTTCCTTAATACAAAAATACTGGGTTGTGTAATCAGGAATAACAACCATTAAACTCTAACTTTTACATCTTTACTCGCCATTTTCTGCTATTCTGGCCACTTGTTTCTTTGTCTGTAGGTAACGAGTTAGATGGCATGTCAGGGATTTGTCTGTAAGTATTCCGACTAAAGAATTACTGGTGTTCTTGAAGAATGTCCAATCTCGGTTACTTCTGTTTTATGCTTTGATGATTATTGCGTTGGCAACAAAACTCAGGATCCTACTTTTGCAAACACAGTAACTCCACTTTGTTTGATCTTGCATGAGCTCGGACATTGGAGATCGTTTTACCCAGTTTGTAAACGCGATGCAATAATAGGAAATAGTGTGATCCAACCACATCAGAAACTACACATCTGCTTTCTCCTAACATGAACTCTATAACATGATCTACTGATAGTTATTAGAATATACGATAAGTAAGCTCGTTGTGATCAGTCGGGTTTTGCTCTCTTTCAGGCTGTTAAACTAAACCATATCAACTAAGAAACTGGAACTGTACCACTCTTGTATATATTCTATGCCATCTTTATACACAACCACCAAAAACTAATGCATATAAAAATCAGAGAGCCAAAAGGATTTATAACTAAAACAGAATCATCATCGGTCAAGATACCGCGAAAAGATAAAACAAAGATAGATAAACCATAAGTGTATAAAAAACATACCACATTCAAATGTAGCAAAACTAGTCTTCTTTGTCTCTTGGCTTATGCTCACTGGTTTCACCTTCAGGAACACTAGTGGTCTGATCAGTCCTTTCACGAGCTGTCCTGACCCGAACAGGCTCATCCACTTGCCCAAGGCTTCGTAGCATCATAACAACAGCAACCAAGAACACAATAACATATACCGACCTAATCCCAATCATAGAACTAATAAATCCCATAAAAGATGGTCCTTTGATTCTCTTCTTCTCTGTTCTTCCTTCTCTATATCCCTCTAGAAACCGCGACACTTGAGTTAAATGATCTTCCTCATGGCTGATACTCTCTACCTCCTTCACCTGCATAATACATATATTTCAATGTGGTTTAGGAAACTATTCTACTCTTAGTTAAAAATTTTACCTGATAATACTCCTCATCTCCGTCCCACACAACAATCTTAGGAAGCTTTGTCTTCTTGTCTGTATAAAACGAGTCTGTAAACTCTTCAAACTGTTCCACACCAACATAACCAAAAACAAGGTCACGGTTCGCATGAGCTGCTGCTCTTAAAGCTTTGATTAATTTATCTAAGCTTTCATGAGTTTCATCTTCCACGATCGTCAACACAATCTTTCTCTTCTCATCATTTATCAACTTCAATGTGTCATGGTTAATTGGTAGAATCAAAGGAAGAAAATTTTGTTTCACAAACTCCTCCAAGAATCCATCTGCAACCGAAAAGGCGAAACTTTTCGACTAGTTTACGAAGAACATGATACTATAGAATTAAAACACTGACCTTCAAATGGTCCATAGAAGACGCTACGCTCATTGTACATTGGATGTTTAGCAACTAATGCAGGTGCCTTACCGAAATCATATGAAACCATTACATCTTCTGAGACATCCTTTGACACGGCGAACCATGCTTTTTTCTTGTATTTCTTACCTAATGTTGATATCAATGATTCATTCAAGCCAAACCCGATAAATATAGGGAAGAAAGTCCCGGCATCTTCAACAAAATCCTTGATGGATGAGTCTGAGTCAAGAACTGTAACATCTGGAGCAACAAACTTCTTTAAGTAACGGACGAGTAAATCTGCTTTTCTTGGTCCATAGTACTCCATTGGAACTCCATGGGTATAGAGCATAAGAGTTGGGAATGCACTACATAAAAAGAAAGACATGTCACCTAAAATATACTAAAACTGTCTTTGTAGATGGAAACACTTAGCCAAGCTTAATGTAAAACATCGCAAAGGAATTCGAAAGGCGAAACTTTCTAAGTCCCTATTCAAGAAACTCATTAGGGTGATTGCAGTATTAAGTACAGACATGAACAGTTGAACTAAAACTTTAAGAATACATGTAACCATATACTCGATCTCAACTACGCATAGTACGCATATAGCGATAAGCCGATAAAGTAAGCAAAAAGGAATCTAAAAATCAAAACTTTCCAGACACCAATTCAAGAAACTCACTAAGGTGATGATTACAGCATTAGAGAACATGCTAAAACTCAGAAACATAAGAAAACATATACACACATAATCAAGCTTAATGTAAAACATCGAAAAGAAATAATACAGCGAAAAGGAATCCAAAAATCGAAACTTTCTAAACTCCCTATTCAAGAAAGTCACTAAGGTGATTCCAGTATTAAGTACAGACATGAACAGTTGAACTAAAACTATAAGAACACATGTAACTACGCTATGCATATTGAAAAAAATAAGCAAAAATGAATCTAGAAATTTTCCAGACACCCAAGTCAAGAAACTCACTATGGTGATGATTACAGCATTAGAGAACATACTCAAAACTCAAAAACATAAGAAAACATATACACACATACTCAATCTCAACTATGCATATCCGATAATTCATCGAAAAATCAAAACTTTTCAAACTCCCAACTCAAGAAATCCACTAAGGTGATGATTGCAACACTAGAGAACATACTCACGCAGAAACATAAGAACACTACTACTACTACAAACATACTCAATCTCAAGCTTCCTTGCAAAGCTAGAATATTTATCAGCATTCAACTTTGCAATAACTATAGGCTGCTTCAGCTTAGCAAGAATTGGTGCTGCTGCATCTAACTGCAAACAAATCATTAAAGTTAAAATCAAACCAAATATACAAATCCAAAAAACATGAATTAAAAGTAAGATATAATATTCAATCAATAAAAACTAAAAATTCAGATATCTCAAATAACTTATATAACCAAATCTTAAATCCAAATAAGACTAAGCAAACAAATCTAAAATTTTAAAAGACCTCAGGATTGAGACGTTTGCAGTGACCACACCAAGGAGCATAGAAATCAACAAAGATACAATCAAAAGATGAAATCGCTGAGTCGAAGTTTGAATCGGTGAGTTCAAGTACTGTTCCGTCGATGGTTAATTGATCAGCCGATGATGATAAAACTAGAAATGAGATCCAACAAAACATAAATCCTAACGAACGCATCTTGATGGAAGATGATTTAACTCAGACCAAACTAAACAGCTTTTCTTACTGTAAACAAGTTTCTATTAAGTCTTGGGTTACTTTAGTTTTTAGGAGAAGTGAATCTCAAAATCTCCGGTTTACATTATTATTTTCTTTGAAATTATAATATCCTTAATATTAAAAACACAATTTTGAACAAAAGTTTATAACTAAGAGAGTTTATTTAGTAACGATTAATAAATACTAACAAATATTCAAAACATTTATTAAAATATAAGAAATTCCTTCTAACACCATCAAATCTATTTTATTGGACAAAATTACATTAATTTTTTATTTGAACATGAATACTATTTTTTATTAACAATATATTTTTATTAGAAATTATGTTTTTTATGAAAAATATTTTTTTTATTTAATGTTAGGATTTTATGTTTAGTATTTATTATTTACGGTTTAGAGTTTAGTATTTATAGTTAGGGTTTAATATTTAGTGTTTGAGTTTATTATTTATTATTTAGAGTTTAGAATTTTGATTTAGAAATTAGAATTTAGAATTTAGTATTTAAGGTTAGGGTTTTGATATATAGTGTTTGGATTTAGTATTTATTGTTTAGGATTTGTATAATTTTTCTAAAATAAAGTCTAATTTTTAATTTAATTGAATTATTAAATAGTAATTTTTTTCTAAATTAATTTTAGTGGTATTTATGGAATATAAAGTAAAATTAGTGGTATTTAAAAAAATTGCCATTAAAATATTGGAAGTTTAGTAGGTTTTATCATGTTTATGATTTTTAAGAGTTAAATTTTTTAGAGTTTTAGTGTTATTTTTTTAACGTCTATTACATCATTAGTATTACAGATTTTTAGAAATGCGAGAATAGCTTATACTTATGATAATTACATGACACAAATACTCATGCGGTTCTAAATATACAACATCCCCATGATGGATAAGTTCTTCCCGCAACACTTGGATCTTCGATGGACGGTTCTGCATGTACGATATTCCTTCTGATGGACAAGCTCTCCCTGCAACATAAGACCACGACGGACGATACAATCTGCGCACACCGGAATCTCTGAAAAGTTTTTACATCCTTTAATTTGTAATAACTGCGTTTGCTGGGTCTCGAACCTCATACCTGGTGTAGAAGCCTTTAAACTCTTAACCAGTAGGATAAGGGTGCTTCCACAAGTTTTAGTGTTATTTAGTACGGAATTTTTAAAATACTATTAAAAGTATGTGTTATTAGTTTTGATAATTTTGAAATTTAGTTTACCACTATTTAAAATTATAAGTTATTGCTTAAAAATTTTAAAATAATTAATCAAATTCATGTGTTATTAAATAAAATAAATAATATAATTGGTTGGGTTTAATTATAATGTTAATATTGTATTGATTTTAAAATTTGTATGATGTATAATAATCAGGTTCATCTCTAGCCCAAAGAAACTTAAACAATTGACATAGACCCAAACCAAATATTAAAAAAATTAGGTGAAGAAGGCCCACAAAATTAAAAAAAAAAATTGGTTAAAATAAAGCTTACAAATATAATTGCCCAGCCTGCAAATAGTGTGAGATGTGCCTTACAATAATCTTCCAAATCTTAGTTTCATTTTTAAAAATACTCTTTAATAATTTGAAACCTTTTAAAAATTCTCTAAACAACTTCGTAATTTCTGTAATATTTATGATTATTACAATTTTGTAATAATCATAATTGAATAAGTTCTCATCATCTTACTATTAAAGACGGATTTATTCAATAATAATTAATATAAAATTATGATGATTATAAATATTGCAGATTTTGATAAATAAAATTTTAAATGTTTATCTTACTAGAGAAAATTTTGGAAAAGTATTTATATGAATAAAAATAAAATTAATCAAATAGTAACTCTAAACTTAAGCATGAACATAAAATCTGTTAAATTAAATTTATTTGAATAAGACATGATTTGACTAAATTTTTTAAATCAGCAACTACTAATTCATAATTTTAAATGATAGATTAAATTTTAAAACTACCAAAACTAATAAAAACATAATTTAATAGAATTTTGAAAATTCATTATTGAATAATAGTAATCAGATAATATAGAGTATATATACACTCTTAGGATTTTTAGAGAATATACAGAGAATATTGTGCTAAGATTCTAGACAACTACATTTATATCTGTATCCTATAGATACGTGGTCTTGCCGTTTGAAAGGTGCAAATAAATGAATAAGTCATTTTTTGTATTCAAATTTTTAGATTAATAAATAACAAAAATTTTGTAAAATAAAAAAATAACAAACTTTTTTGGCGTGTGCATAATAAACAAATACATAAACACCAAGAAATCATCAGAATATATATATATATATATATATTGTATGTGTGTTTTCTCAGATATTGTTTAAAAACCTATGAAGATAAATCAACACCCATTAAATTACATTTCATATTTGAAAAGAAAAAAAACATTATAAACTCATTTTGGGGTCATTTTCGCATAAATGGGTAGCTAATCAGGAAGATCAACTTTAATTATATTAGGTATAATTATAATTATAATTATTATAAGTATAATATATGATAGACATGGTGGATTAGGTGCACGTGATTATTATTATAAAAATAATTAGCACGATTCACGCCACTATGAGTATGTTATCTTTTGTCAACCTATTATGAAATATGAATATACAAAGCATTTCATATTACATCAAAGATATATAAAATATAATCACGCCAATTACAAAATTCATTGTGCGTTATGCGTGCCAACGGCGATGATGGATGTAATGACGAATGTTTTATATATTATACTATTATAATTTATCTATATATATGTTAATTAATATTTTGTCGACAATGCATGATTTATCGTTTGTTTCCACGACGGAAAAATATCTCTAATTTTGTAATTGATTATGAGCATAATTTATCATGACTTGTAATAGACAGATGGATCCTTAACATGTGACGACTTGTTTATAATTTTTGAATATTATAATAACCATATCGGACATATAATGATTAAAATTTAAGACTATATATAAATCGTCAAACAAATAAGATTGGGGTGTGTTTCATTTTCATATATGTCATGGATCATAAGTAAATTAAATTTAAATGGTTTTTCATAGTAAAATGTTTTTTTTTTTTGGTATTAAAAAAGTTAAAGTATTTTTTTCTTTAAATTTTGGTTTGAATAATGGAATCACTTTTTCTAATGGTGTTAAGAGTGTAAAGGTTTCAATAGGTGTGAGTTTCAAAATCCAAAAAATTCAGTTATTATAAATAAAAAATGTAAAATTATTTTAGAGATTATGATATGCGCAGATAAAATCGTCTGTCGTGTTCTTGTGTTAGTAGCAAGATTTTAGTTATCATAAGATATATTGTACCTACATATATGTATATACAAAGAAAACTTATCTATCATTAATATGTCGTATATGCAAAACCAATTATTATAAAATATTTGTATCGTGAAATTATCACAAGTGAAAATATTCTTACATTCATAAAAAATTTAGAATATCGTTATGATGTAATAGAGTGGATGACATTTAGGAGATGTTATTGAACTAGTAAATCATTTTAGTGTATTTTATCTTAAGTAATATTTTAAAATATAAATTAAAATAATGATATTTTAATCATTCATGTTTTAACGAAAGAAATACAATAAAATATTTTAAATCTAAATATAAGCTAATCAAATCAAAATTAAATAAATTTTCTTTTTAACATATTTTAAAATCAACAATTAAATATTTAATCAAATAATAATATATTTTATTATATTTTTGTAAATATATAATTAAAAATATAAAATTTGATTGTAATCTATAAAATTACAAAATTTAATAACTCCAACTTAGTTGGTATGTTACGTAACACATGAAAATGGGTTGGTATAAGAATAGAGAAAAGACCGATGTCAAACGTGATATTATAAATTTATAAGTGTGAAGATGGTTGGTGGATTCTACGACTTTATAATAAGAACAAACATATAGCATTAATTTCATTGGATACAGACAATAACGTATATATTTGTTGATATAAGAATACAATGTGACAAAAAAAAATGTATCGTTAATATGCGTAGGGCAACAACCCAACATACTTTGTTGATACCACAAGAAACACGTTTTGGCCTAGTTGTTATATCCAAAACCAAGAAATATGTTTGAACTTTCCTACATAGAGTAAAAAGTCAAGTTCATACGACCAGACTTGTTTGGTAAAACAAAATACTTCAAACACGTTTTCTTGGTTTTTTTTTTAATTTCGATAAAAATTAGTTTTTCTATTATATATTTGAAATATAAAAAAAAAGCAGAAATCCAATTTCACTATAGATGTAAAAACTCTATATTTTTCTATTTCGATATTTCTATTTAGATTTGGGTGCATATCAGAACAATATTTAGAGTTTATCAGTTTTCATGGACGCAAATACAATGTTCGCGGATGATTTCAGTTATTAATATTTTACTAAAATCATAAAAAAACATTTTATACAGTTTTATATTATTTAAAATTGTTAGATTTCAAAAATTTATTTGCTCGAATGTTTGTGGTTATGTACGGCGAAATATAATATTTTTCTTTTAGTTTTTGTATAATATCATTTCTACAAAAAAATTATTTCTAAAAATAACTATAAGTTCTGCTGGATATAAAACAACTAAACTTGAAATAGATGAAAATATTCATTTTATTATCTAAATTATGATCAAATTTAAATTAAAATAATAAAATTAACTACAACTCATGACCTTACTTAAACCAAATTGAAATTGATTTGAGTTAGTTTCAAGTAAAAAAACCTTTAGATACATTAAATATATGTTATCATATTTAGAGAGTTAATCTAAAATATTTATGAATTTAAATTAGCATTTTGCAATATATCACACTATTATATATAATTTTTGGATGAATTTAATGTATAAAATAATTAATATTTTACTAAAAATTATATATATATATAATAATAATAATTGTGAATAATTTTATGATAATTTATTTTTAATAATAATGTATTTTATTATATATCATATATATATTGGTGATTTATACCTTAATATTTAATGTGTTTGATCAACAATCACAATTTTTTTGTACCGCCATTATTTAAAATGCCTACTGCGGAAGTGATTGGTCACATGAGAAGCAATACAATCCCTTTCTATGGAACCATTCTATAATAGTATGTAACTTAAATTATTATTATTATTATTATTATTATTATTATTATTATTATTATTATTATTATTATTATTATTATTATTATTATT
>ASXC01023949.1:0-16874 GCA_000411055.1 Leavenworthia alabamica
TTAATAAATCTAAGAGTATTATCATCAACTCGTCCTGTCTAGAAGAATTTGATACATATGTTGTTGCATTAGTAAAATCTATGAATCAACCAATAAGTTTTAGAACCCTATTAAAACATGACCTAGAATTGTATCAAACTAGAGCATGTTTGTCTTTGATCAATTATTCTATGACTGTATTAATGCACTTGATTTTGGTCAAAAGACATAGAGGTATTTCAGGTCTTAAAGAGGAGCCACCTGACCAACAAGTACAAGAACAAATCAGATGGAGTGCTAAGCTGACAACACCACCACCTGTTGGACATAAGAACAAAAGAAGAGGATTATCTTACACGGTTCAGCTCAAAGAAGAGCCACAAGACGATCATTACAACAAGTTCTCACCAAGAGGAGATGGACCAATCAGGATCTTGGAATGGATCAACAAAAATGCCTACCAACATGAGCTCTCCTACAAGGTAAATATTTCAAATACTTACAGTGTTACTAACTTTTCTCTTTTCATTGCAGGAGATGAACCAGTTCTGAGGTCAGAACTTTTAGAAGAGGGAGGGAATGATGCGGCCATTCAGGCTGATATCATTTTGCCAAGACAAGAAGCACCAGTAACAAGAAGAAAGACCAACATCACCAGAATTCCAACCTTCAAGGATGGTCCCATGACCAGAAACAAGGATAAACACATATGGCTGATGTTTATCAAAGCTACCCAATATCTCTTGGACAACCAGCTGCCTAAACCGACCCAAACAAGCCAAGTGACAAGTAAAGACCTCACTTGGCCTCTCTTGAAGACATCATCGTTCGAAGAAGTCTTCACCATCACCATTGGTTGAAGGCTTCAAAGTCAGTCTAAGGAATGACACTCTTTTTCCTCTAGCGCGAGTTTTATTCCATTGGCTTTTCCGGGAGGAGTTTTTAATGAGACCATACCCTTAGATTGCATGTTATTGTTGCATATTCTTTGCAACAAGAACCGATATGAACTTTGATATGGGTCAAAGTATTTGTTGAATTATCAATTAAATATTTTGGTATAGTTGGTCTAAATTAAGTATTTTATTCTAATTGGTCTAAATTAAGTTGGATCAAGTATTCAAGATTTAACCAATGGTTTAAATTAAGTTGGACCAAATCTTCAAGATTTAACCAATAATAATTGCGACCAAATTTGACCAAAAAGAAATCAAGACTCTTCCATTTTGTGTTAAGTCACAATTCCTTTTGTTGAAACTTTTTTCCATTTTTTTGTTTAAGTACTTTTCCATTTTGTTGTTTAAGTATTTTTCTATTTTTCTTTGTACTCTTTTGGGCAAGAGGATTGCTATATAAGGCACCTCATACTTTGAGAATAAGCAGATCAAATTTTCGAGAAAACACTTGTCTTCTTCTAGTCGAGTAAACTCCTAGAAACCTTAAGTCCTTATTTTTTGTGTGAGAAGCCTTAGAACTAGGCAACCCTACACCGTATAAGAGATTTACCATACCTCTTTGTCGTGTATTCGATCCACCTTCAAACTCTAACCCTTGACTTCACAAGAGAGAGCTTGTCGCCAGCTTGTCTAGTCTCCATCCTATCCTTAAACCTTTTTGTTTTAAAACCATCTCTATTTTTTATTCAAAGAGAGAGCTTGTCGCCAGTTTTGAATCAAAACCATCTTTATTTTGTTTCTTATAAACCTTAGAAAAACCCCAAAGAAAGTTCTACCCAAAAACTCAAAAAAACAACTCACCTTCTCCTAACCACTGAGCACTCCCCTATCCGGGCTACATCATCTGGTATCAACACTCGACCATTCACCTTCAGGGCTACATCATCGATCTACGTGTCTAAGTAACATCTCCGCGATGCTATGGTTCCTAAACCAGACTATCTTAGGTCCATTCGGGTTCATGCTAACTTCGGTCCTGCACTCACCTCGTATGTCGTATATCTCGCGATCCGTCACGCGCGTCGAGAATCTGATTCATACATAATCGCATAAAACAGACGTTAGAATCGAAATCCAAAATAATAATTTTTCCGAAAAATTTTCACCCGACCGATCGCCCCTCGACTGTACCCAGCCTTCGACTTGCCATCTTTCGATCGACCATGTCCCACGCTTGATCCAGCACTCAGTTTATTCTGCATTCTACCCGACCTCGCGTGATCTTTGCCCGATCGATCGCCGAAGGATGTCAACCGGGCAAGTCACCCGACTGTGACCCGTCCCTCCCGATCGTTCCGTGTGCGACAAAACTGGCCGACTACAACCACCCGACCGATCCACCAAGGTCACCCGATCGATCATACAACCACCACGGATGAGGCGATTTATGACCGGAAATCTTCCCAAAATCTCCCAAAACTCAAGATTCAAGTAATACAATTATTACTCATGAGTTTACCTTTGATTATTGCTTTTTCAAACTCTAAAAACTCCTTGATTCACTCTTAAATCACTTCCTCTTCTCACCTTAACTCACAACAACCTATCAACCACACAAACCATGAGTTTACCAACTCAAAGTAGTAAAGAGGCAAGATCCATGTTCTTTTACCTTAGATTCCTCTTCTCTTCCTCCTCTTTCTTCCTCTCTTATTCCTTCTTGATTTTTCTCACTTTTCTTCACTAAAACAGAGTTGTACTCTGTTTTCTCGACCAGATATATTTTTTGATCAACTCAAGGTCGGCCAAACTCATGGGCCAAAGCCCAAGTCCACAAACAACTTCACCCGGTCGGGTGGAATGTTTCACCCAACCGGTCAATGACCACATGGCCCGACCAGTCCTTAAAACACTCGACCAGTTTGTCCCCAACCTCACCCGGTCAGTTTAACCAAGTCACTCGACCGGGTGACTCTCTAGACAGCCACCAATCACACTAAACATATCCCGAGCACCTCCCGGAGATCCCCAAAACGTTTCCCGAGATTCCCGACGTCACACTCGTGCACGGATGTTACAATTCTCCTCCATCTATTAGGATTTGTCCCCGAATCCTCGACAATACCCAATGACAACTCAGTGGTATGTCCATAATGGTATCACGTGACTAAGTAGTCTCTGGTCGTCTGGGTCAAGTTCGACATACTCAAGAATGATTATATCCGGTTCTTGATTTAGACAACAGCAATAAAAAAGCCAACGTGACACCAAAGAATCCTTAGCATTCCTACAAATGTAAACTACCTTGCTGATAGATATGGTTATTGGGCCTAGGGTTTATATTATCACTTTATCTCATTAATTTATTAGTTTGCTTATATATTTAGTTATGTTTTAACCTGTAAAAATCAATCAAGAAATTAATAAAAAACAGTTATATTTTCTTCTCACTTCTCCTTCAATCATCTTCTTCTCTACCTTATTCTCCACCATTAATGGTGCATCTTCTCTCTTATTTCTTCTAATTCTATCTTATTTCTATTTCTTCTTTGATACACAAAAGTGGGTTGTATCAATTGGTGTTTTCATTGAGAGTTGTTTATAATGGATTTTTCAAGACTCAAGACAGAGTGGGACAGATCCACAGAAAATCTAAGGCAAACAATGATAGAGTATGTTTAAATACTAAGAGACTACCAAAAGGAAAGCTGGATAGATCTTCTCAAGCGACAGTTTGGAGAAGAGTATAACCATGAGTATCTGCCTCCGTCGTGGGCTGAAGAGAACCAGAGGAAGATATTTGAGCTCCAACAACAACACATGGGAAGATCTGATGAGCCAATACCAAAGGGAAACATAGACATCCATGTTAGTAATTTCGTCGAGCATGTGGTGTGCGGAAATTTTGGCAAGTCACAAATTTCAGAAACGTCAATGGTACATCAAAAGCTGAGTTACAAAGAGATTTCTGTCGATCGTATTTACCACAAGGCCCAAAAAAGAATATCTCAGAAGGTGAGAAAGAAATCAACTAAGCACAAACCGCAACGTGATTTGGCGCAAACTCTTAAGCTCTATGGTATGTTTCTTGGTTCTCCTACGTTAAGAATTTGTAGAAACCGTGTAGAGAAGATCAAAGGAAGAAAGTCTATGGTTGACATAGGTGTGCAAAGCGGTTCACAAATTTTTGGTTATGGATTTGAATCGGAAGATCCCATAAACCCATTTAATCATGATGAACTGATAATAGACAAAGTTGAGAGTGATTTTATGACTAACGAAGATGTAATAGAGGATAACCATGAGCAGGCAGGTGTGTTAGCTGACACGCTAGTTGAAAACAATACGCTGGAGCTTATGGTTCAGCATATTAATCATCGGTGTGAGACAGATCCATATGAGGCTACAACTACATGCACAGCCTTGACTGTGGATGAGAATGTGGTGGAAGTGAAGCCAGTTGTAGCAGGACTGGTGTGTTGTGACTTTGGTCAGCATTGGGTTCATTGCATGTGTGATAGAATCAATGATGAAAAATATCTACAGTTTCAAGTGGATGGGAATCAAAGTTTGGGTAATGAGAATTCGGTACTAGAAAGAGAGTTTATGAAATTCTTGAAAAATATTTGGAGCAGCTTAGAGCTTAAATTCAAGAATGTAAAAATTATGTGTGGATGAGTTTATGATAAAGGAAAGATGAAGCTAACTCTTGTATACGAATATCAGCACACAAGGTTTCATGATTCCTTGGTGAAGCGACAGTTTCAACATGATTGGATAAGAAGATCAAAGAATGATCTAGCTATAATTACAAGTCCACACAGCACTGAACGAGCTGGGGTAAAACTAAGTAACATTCTACAATCCATCAGCTCCTTACTAGCTTGTATTAATCAACTGACATATATATATGCTGCATAAATATGTCGGATCTTTCAATTGTGGTTTAGTTAGAGTTGATATGGAAGACGAACGATCTAGTAGTTTATCTAGGATTGGTTGTGTGTGGGATCCAGGTGGAACATGGTCTCATATAATTTTGTGGGTCATGAAACGGGATATGAAAGACTTATGTGCTGGTTATAAAAAGGAAAATAAGAGGGTGAAGCTACCTTTTAGTTCGGGATTTACTGTTCATGCTTGGGAACCTGGTGGAATAGCCTATGAGCAGGAGAAGTTGAAACGGTTACGTAGATGTCACCAAGTTAATATAATGATAGGCTTAAAGGAAAAGGTTCGTAAGAAGGTATTAATCCTGGGATCTACCTTCAGTCCAAACGTAATGGAGCAATTCCATACTATATTGATGCATCAAAGTGTTGAGAATCTGAAATTAATACCCATGGTTCAAGAGTTTTCATGGTTAAATGAGTTGGGTGTTAGACAAAAAATGCTTGGGGATGTTTGTCTCTTAGACATTAAGGTTGACAAAATGGACTATAGGTGGAGAGATACATTCATGGAATTCATGGAGATCAGAGAGAAGCTCTTGGTTTTGAATAAACTAACATGGGTTCTTGATAGAAATTTGAAGTCAACGATGATCCAAGGAAAAATAATACTACTCTATGGTGTTATGGGAATTAACAAAGTTCTATTGGTTTACAAATGGGAGCAAGTTGTTTTTGTTGATTCTAAAATTCGGGTCATAACATCCACAGTGTCTTTGATATATGGAGAGGGTGTAGCATTTGAAGTTGTTTGGTTTGTCACGGTACCGTCTCTAAATGTTGGTAACAAAGTTTGTATGCTCCTTGGCTCCTTCCATTTTCTTCCACCTTGAGGACAAGGTGGGTCTTCACCGAGGGAGTATTGATAGATATGGTTATTGGACCTAGGGTTTATATTATCACTTTAGCCCATTAATTTATTAGTTTGCTTATATATTTAGTTATGTTTTAACCTGTAAGAATCAATCAAGAAATTAATCAAAAACAGTTATATTTTCTTCTCACTTCTCCTTCAATCTTCTTCTTCTCTATCTTGTTCTTCACCATTAATGGTGCATCTTCTCTCTTATTTCTTCTAATTCTATCTTATTTCTATTTCTTCTTTGATACACAAAAGTGGGTTGTATCACTTGCATGGAGAGTCTTTAAGAGCTTCATGCAACGTATGGAAAGGCGTGTGAGTTGAGAATAGCCTTGGAGATGATGATGAGAGCTTGGTTAGGTCTGGTTTTGAGGTATCACGATAAAGATTCATTTCAAGAACAGGTACAAGGTTGTGAGGATTGTTGAATAAAAGAGGATGGCTCATAGGATCATTAGAAGAAGTTAGGTTCTTTGATCTCTCAGTGAGTGCAACTATGAGTGCCTTGAGCCAAACAGTGCCACTTTTTGGGAACGATGCCACGATAATATCAGTGTCTTGAGCCTTAAAACCTCTTTGGAAATTAAGAACACCTTGGAGAAAGTTGTAGTAATACCAAGAACCTTGGTACTTGCATAGGTTTTGACATAAGTACTCTTTCTTTAAAGGAAGTGAAGAGATCAAAGTCTTTGTTTCTTATGTTAAGACATCGTCTCTTGAGTTTTTTTTTTTTGGTAATTAATGTTAATCGTCTCTTGAGTTCATCCACAATTCATTCTTCTCCATTTTTTATTTTTTTTAGTGATTGTTTTGAAGCCCTAGCATTAGTATTTATATTGTTTACGTACATGCACATCGTTTAAAAGTTTTTTATTTAATCTTGTAATTATTACTTTTGAACTTTTACCATAGACTCAATACCTTAATAACAGATTTAAAGAATTATTAAATAAACCATATAACTATTTGAGCGACATGATAGCTAGTGATGTAAATAACGATGATATGTTTTCTCATGAACAAGTGTTTTGAATAAAATATATAATGCTGAAAGAAATTAAAAATCTGTTTGAAAAGATCGATTTTTCATTATCTCATTAAACAATAATGATGATATGTTTATAGATATTTTAATAATAATAGTATACAATTTGTTGAAGTTCTTAAGCTACTAATTACTAGTTATATTTATATAAACATTTCAAGTATTTTTTTGTCAACAGATCAGTAAAAGATAAATAAATTAATGGTAATAAAAATTTAATTGAATTTTTTTTGTAACATTCTTATATTTTAATGTACGTTTTTATTTATATTTGAACGTGCATGTCTTACAAAAGTTAATATAAATAAATAACCCGTAAATAGTCACTGATGCACTCTTTCCAACAAAAAAAACACAAGAAGTTCTAAATCAGGATTATTTTACTGTGACATATATGTCTACAAATTTAGTAATAAACGTGCATGTATTACAAATGTTAATATAAATAAAATAATCACTTTAACCGATACGTGTGTGTTAAAGATTATTTTAAACTTATGTGTACAAAATACTTTTAACGTCAAAGTTAAATAGAGCAATAAAAATCTAAAAATGATTAAAACTTGATATTTTAATTTCGTTAAATATAAACCGAAAGCTTGATAAAAACATAACAATATGGAGATTATTGTAAAGACATTATTGTTGTTTATTTATTCGATATATTTTATTTATTTATTTTATTATACGATTATATTTTCTGTGAATATTAAATTTAGAAACTCATTTTTTGTTTAATATTTTTGAATATTTATTAGTTAAATATTTTTGAATTTTTGGACTTTTGGAGTGTGGTATACCCGATAATATTCATTAGTACTATTCAATTCAAATTTGATCGGTTATTACCCGAACCGATTCGAACCCGAGTAGAACCGAACTGAATCCGAATAGAAACGAAGAAAAAACAGAATCACTGAAAATGAGTCATGATTCACTTAGGTAAAAATAAAAAACGGCTAAAAAACATGAAAAAATGAGTAAATTTTTTTTTTTACTTTTGATCTAAACTTAAATATTGAAAACCAATTGACACAACCACTCCACGTGATGACGTACTCGACGTGAGTAATTAAAACTTTTATACGACTATAGGTAATAACATAACAACATATATAATACAAAAATGTACTACTAGGGACTACATGTTCCAACACCTCAACAAGTAAAACCCGTATGTCATCCTTCTATGCTCAGCCCCTGAGTCCAAGTGCTCTTTGCCTCCTCTCTTTACCTACATCCAAAAGAGAGTGATCAATATATCATAATACTGAGTGAAGCGCTCATCCCGACTACCGCCTCCGCTACAGAATCTGAACGACTCGGATAACCAGCGACGTATCCTCATATACAATAATGCAACAACGTAAACATGCGTATATATATATCACCATATAATAATACGGCATACAAGAATATCCCGACGTAACCGGCCATACACTGACTACGCTGCCACAATAGCAACACACATATATGCAACAATCTCGATATCCGTGTATACGTAATACCTCGATATGCATGCCTACGTATCGTCTCGATATATGTGCCTCCGTAATATCACGATATACGTGTCTTATAATATCTCGATATACCTGTCCACATAATATCTCGATATACGTGCCTACGGAAACCTCGATCTACATGTCTACATAACATCTCCAAGATGCTACGGTTCCTAAAACCAGACTACCTTAGGTCCGTTCGACTTTCTGCTAACCTCGGTCCCGCACACACCTATATCCGACGTATATCTATTCAGCACACCTCGCTGCTCACTCGTCTCTAGGCATGCACAGCAAACGAAGGAAGAACGGTTAGCATCTCCAAAATGGGCGAGAGGCAGAACATTGCGCCTAGTCGGAACTCCACCGTTCTCCTCCTCTATCGCACCCAACACCGAGATTACATCATAATAACTCGAAAGGAGGTTAAGTACTACCTCTTAGTGGCGAGAATCATTTGATTTCTCTCTGTTCAATTCCTGACAATTTCTCGAATCACTGTTTGATAACTGATTATTATGTTTAAACCACTTATTTCAACAATCTACGAGAGTTTCCAGAGATTTTACCGAAAAATTCTCTCTGAATCTTTATGTTCCTCTTTCGCTCCTTTGAGCTACCTGCTAGCTTGCTTTAAAAAAAAAAATTGTATGAGGAAGATGAAATGAGGGAGCTGCCTGCCTAGCTGCCTTTTATTATAATTCAGTTGCCTATTAGTCTACTAGTATAAGGGAGTTGTCTCCCTAGCTGCCTATTATTATAATTCAGCTGCATGGTAGTCTACTAGTACCCATTGAACCCTAAGCAGCTACTAGCTAGCGTATTAGCTTCAATTGGTCATAAGGCCTAATAACTCCCACACTCAATCTGGTAGAGTACAAGCCTAATCCGACCGGTCCAAGACTAAACCAACTCTTCCGATTCGCAGGAATTGATCTATACGTCATCCATATGACTACGGATGTTATAATTTTCTCCCACCTATTTGGATTCGTCCCCGACAATGCTATGACCACAAACCATACAACTCATGCATGGTATACTACCTAGTGGTATGTTCCGGCTAAGAAATCTCTGGTTGAAGGGATCAAATCCGTCGATACGGATTATCTGCCAACACAATACTACATAGGAGACCAAGATCCCCTAATGATCTACCGTCTTGGTCCACCTGACTCAGGAGATACGAAACGATACATCTCATGCACCATTAAGTAATCCATCCTCTCGGAATCACAACTGATCCCGATACGTAGATCCACCAATAACAACTCACACAAGTGGAACTCATCCACACATGACCCATCCACACAGATCCACTCCGTCATATGTACTCACTACTCACTATATCGTACTCTCTCACCAGAGTACCATAAATGTGGGGTCTCATGACTGCTTTAACTCCAGCAGCCATCTATCGCTCACTAACTCATCTATACAACTATGGATGTTCAGTCAATCCACCTCAAGGAATCAACTAATATAACAGCTACGGATATCACAAAATATGTACAATGAAGCCCAATTGCATACATATACACAACCTCTACGTACTCCACACTAGGAGCACTCAACTTCTTATTTCCACGATAAGGCTAATCCTATTCTGAACCCAAAAGTGCCACCACTATGTATCAACCGTATATTGTGTCGGCAACTTTCGAACACAACAGCTCTCTAACAGTGGAAGGCAAAATCCCCATTACTGTCAGCTATCCTCATATACTATGCAGGGCAATCCCTGCTATACATACTAAGTCCCCACCACAATATTGGGTCCACCAAGATCCGATTAACAATATACCATGTTAGGCAAAACCTGAAAATGTCACCCCTATCTCTTCGATATAGGCCAATATCCTATCTGATATCTCTCCAGAGCTAACTGCTCAGCAATCTATGATATGGGTAATCCCTATTATACGATGTCGGGCTAAATCCGACCATCAATAGCCCATACTATTGTGCAGGGTAATATCCTGACACAATTAACGAATGAACCAGTCGTATACAGCAAAGCTAGCTATCCACTAGCTCATAACACATAGTGTCATGCAAGAATCCGATCACTTATTTCCCAACCAACCTACGATATTAGGCAAACTCTGATCACGCATAGTTCACCATGTATGGTGTCGGACGAAACCGATCACCTCCAACCATTCCCTAAGGAAACAGGGAAAAATCCCATAACCCCTAATATCTCAATACCCGTATCGGTCAAAATCCAATCACGATCTACTATCTAGCACAATGTACAGAAGATAATCCTGTCACCACTAATACACTAATCTTGCAATGTCGGGAAAAATCCGACTATAACCACTCAGACACGGTGTCAGACAACACTCGGGCACTAGTAGTCACAACTCACTATGTCGGGCTATATCCAACATAGATAATCTAAACACACAGCTCAAGTGATGTCCGCTTACCAAAACCCATAATGTACTGTGTCGGGCGTCCTCCGATCACAAGTACTCAACACACGATGTCGGGCAAGATCCGATCATCAATCACTAATAATCCACAATGCAATATTGGCAATATTCGATCACTGACATTCGTCTGGTTCATGATACATGGAAAAATCCTGCTATGATAGCTATTTCCCATTGATGTGTCGAGCAAAATTCAAACACTAACAATGCATACATGGTGTCGGGCGAAGTCCGCTCACCATACCAACATACCTACTGTGTCGAGCATAACCGATCACAAACAACCTCTCCCAAATATCGGGCTAAATACGATAATCAGGCCACTAATAATTCACTGTAGAGTGTTGGCAAAATCTGACCGCTGACAGCTAGCCTATGACGTTGGGCTATATCCGAGCGTAGATAACTATCCTAAAACGTTATGCAGGGCAAAACTCCTGTCATAACCCACAAATCCCTATTGATGTGTTGGCCAAAATCCAATCACTATCAACCTTAATGTCGGCAAAAATCCGACCACATACCACTATATATAATGTTGGACGAAATCCGATCATCCGCAACTACCCATAGCGTTGTGCAGGGCAAAATCCTGCCACAACAACTAATTCATGCTGCTGTGTTGGGCAAAATCTAATCACGAGCAGCACCCACTATGTCGGGCAAAATTTGACCACAACCACTATATATGATGTCGGGCAAAATCTAATCATCAACACTCGATATACTGTGCAGCATCGGGCAAAATCCGACTACTAACAATCAGTATATGATATCAGACAATTTCTGATCCTAGACAACTAACAACGAAGTTGTGCAGAGCAAAATCCTGTCACAACTAACCCACACAACGTGTTGTATCGGGTAAAATCCGATCACTAGCACTCATCCCACTAGTTGTGCAGGGAAAAATCCTGTCACAACTTAGCTGTGTTGCTGTGTCGGGAAAAATTCGATCACAAGCAACCAGCACTGTGTTAGACGAAATCCGATCATAGAAAATCATCGATGATGCCAGGCAAAATCCGGTCATCGGCTACACGCCACATGCTGTATAATATCAGGAAAAATCTGACCACTGACAGTCTTCCTATGTCATCAGGCAATATCCGAACATAGATAACCATCTCAGACTGTTATGCAGGGCGACATCCTGTCATAACTAATCTATTAGAGATGCTGTACCGGGTAACATCCAGTCACTAGTATCTCTCCCAATATTTTGTGCAGGATAAAATCCTATCACAACAACCAATCTACACTGTCATGTCGGGTAACATCCGACCACTAGCTGCACGTAGCTGATGTCGGGCAAAATCTGATCACCTATAGTTACTATTCAATATGTCGGGCAAAATCCGATCATAGATGACCCCATATATGATATCGGATGAAATCTGAATATTAACTACGAACATATTGTACAATGTCAGGCCAAAATCTGATAACTAACAGTCTGTATATGGTATCGGGAAACATCCGATCCAATAGAACCAACACGAAGTTGTGCAAGACGAAATTCTGTCACAACTAACATGCCCATCATACTGTACCGACCAAAATCCGGTTATCAGCATTCCTACTACTGTGTTGAGCTATGTCCAATCACAGCAGGCTATCACTCCACCGCATCAGCTACAACTGCTCAATCTCTATCCATAATATACAATGTCGGGAAAAATCCAATCACTGCCTCAACCACAACTCTCATCCAAGCAATCCATAACTCAGCACCACTACATAATCCAATGGATCCCGATGGATCCACAACCCGATGGTTTCTTGGATATCTCATAGCTAACTATAGTCTTTGGTGTATCCTACTACTAGGAAATCACTTAACGACTAGACACAACTGGACATACATGACTCTCCACTACGGTGTCGGGTGAAATCCATTCACTGTCTAACAAACTATAATAGGATGTCGGGCAAAATCCAATCACCACAACATAACTCAATACACTAGTCAGGCAAAGTCTGACTGTAATCGGCTTCATCGATTATATCGGGCAATGTCCATATACAGTCATCCATTACTACCTCCCGAGAGAATCCACAATAGAAAATTTCAATACTAGCAATCACAAGGAATTCCGCAACATAGAATTTCTCCCCATAAAACTATATCAATATGTACTCACCTCGAGTACCGTAACATGAAATCTCATGGCTTGCTTATTCAACAAGCAACCATTCATCCCAATGTTTCCCAATGACGTCGACTATCATATAATTACAATAGTCTTGCAATGTCATCCTAACTCATCACTAGACAAAGGTGTACTATGCCCAATGGTCGTACCCCCACTCCTAAGCGTAAGTCATCGCCAACCGATAACCTACTAGCGCTGCCACACACACATAAATATAACCAAACAACCCAACCTGATTCGCAATCCCGCAAATCGTCTCACCCTCTGGCTAATTCTATCCATAGCCAGATATCAAACTATAACTGATAAACATCATCTTAGCTAATCAATCATATACTCACACATCCCCCGGAAGTGTAACATCTACCCAATACCATGGGTACCCCAAATCTCCACTACGGAGATATACTCACTAACCTAGATCAAGGTAATCCACACACATAGATATCTCCAATCTCAAGGGCAACATTCCGCTCATTACTCCCTATCTCTAGGAGTACTACACCCCTCTAGACAGCCAAAATGCCGTCTAATCCTCAATACTCACTTTGCCTATAAATCCGATAGGCAAAATGTCTCACAATGATCACTACACCAGTGATCATATACCAAGTCAAGTCTACAATCAACAGTAGACATTCGTGATATTGTCTGTCTGCTAAATAGACTCACAATGTCACCCACATACATGTCTGACACAGTCACACATGGAGTGACCACACAATGTCAACAACAATCACTAACGTCTATACGTTAGTATCACATACAAATCTGAGACTTACCATGAACCCATCCTACGAGGCTGAAGAGATGACATACTCAACTATACACTACAATAGATTGTCCTAGAAACAACTCCGCTCTGATACCAAATTGACATAACCAATCCACGTGGTGACGTACTCGACGTGAGTAATTAAACATTTTATACGACTATAGGTAATAACATAACAACATATATAATACAAATATGTACTACTAGGGACTACATGTCCCAACACCTCAATAACTAAAACTCGTATGTCATACTACTAGGGACTACATGTCTCAACACCTCAATAAAAATTTGAAGGTTAAAATAATTACCTGCATCCAAAAGAGAGTCCTGCATCCAAAAGAGAGTGATCAGTATATCATAATACACTGTGAGGCGCTCATCCCGACTATCGGCTCCGCTACAGAATCCAGACGGCTCGGGTAACCGGCGACGTATCCTCAGATACAATAATGCAACAACGTAAACATGCATATATATATATATATATCACCATATAATAATGCAGCATACAAGAATATCCTGACGTAACCGGCCATACACCGACACAATAGCAACACACACACATATATACAATAATCTCGATATCCGTGTCTATGTGACACCTCGATATACGTTCCTACGTATCGTCTCTATATACGTGCCTCCGTAATATCTCGATATACGTACCCTATAATATCTCAATATATGTGTCCCGTAATATCTCGATATACGTGCCTACAAAAACCTCGATCTACATGTCTACGTAACATCTTCAGGATGCTATGGTTCCTAAAACCAGATTATCCTAGGTCCGTTCTAGTTTCTGCTAACCTCGGTCCCGTACTCACTTATATCCGACGTATATCTACTCAGCACACCTCGCTGCTCACTCGTCTCTAGGCCTACACAACAAACGAAGGAAGAATGGTTAGCATCTCCAAAATGGGCGAGAGGCAGAACATTGCGCCTAGTCAAAACTCCACCGTTCTCTTCCTCTGTCGCATCAAACACCGAGATTACATCATAATAACTCAAAAAGAGGTTAAGTACTACCTCTTAGTGGCGAAAATCACTTGCTTTCTCTCTATTCAATTTTCGACAATTTCTCGAATCACCGTTTGATTAACTGCCCGTAATTCACGAAATTGAACTGATTATTATGTTTAAACTACTAATTTAAACAATCTACGAGAGTTTCGAGAGATTTTACCAAAAAATTGTCTCTGAATTTCTCCGTTCTTCTTTCGCTTTTTTGAGCTACCTGTTAGCTTGCTTCTAAAAAAAAATCGTACGAAGAAGATGAAATGAGGGAGCTGTCTGTCTAGCTACCTTTTATTATAATTCAGTCACCTACTAGTCTACTAATATAAGGGAGTTGTCTGCCTAACTGCCTATTATTATAATTCAGCTGCCCAATAACTCCCACATTCAGGAGTAAACCAACTCTTCCGGTTTTCAGGAATCGATCCATATGTCATTTGCACGACTACGGATATTACACAAATATAAAACTTATGTCCAATAATGTCCAATCCATTTTGTCAATGCACATAATTGATTTAAAACCAATTTAACCACTATTTATATGGTTATATCTAAATCTATCTATAATATATTGGACATGGTTAGTCCATGGTAAACCAATTATTTTGGACATGGTGAATCCCATCACCATGAATATGTTATGTCCATTTTACCATTTGTTGTGACCCAGTCAATAACTGTTGCTCCAGGCTGTTCCCACCATTCTTCAAGCTACATTTTAAATACAAATAAATTTTTGTTATATAACTTTTTTCTTTTCTGCAAATTAAATCGTAAACGTTATTATCTAATTAGTTTCGTTACTACTATGCTGTGAATCTTTGTGATATAATTTTATTTGTATTATGTCTCATAATATTTGAGCATCTTAAAAGCTTAGGCCCAGAAGGAGGCCCAAACACGTAAAGTTAATAAAAATTGATAACCCATTAGTTAGTCCGATTCGAAGGCGGTTGGGTTCCGAAGACCTAGGCGCCCATATGGCTGTCGACTATTTATAATTATATGTTTATAGTGAGTATCAGATCCGGTACCTAGGATACATCCAATAATTTAGAATTATTTTTAAAAAAATTTTAGTATTGTAATATATTTTAAATTAAATTTTTTAATTTTTTATATATTTTTTCTAAAATTAAATTTCTTTTAGTTTTTTTATAACATAAAAATTTGTTTTTATGGATTTAAAAAAAATATATTATATATAGAAATACTTTTTAGCATATTTTAGATAAAATATTTTCATATAACACTTTTTAAATGGTTGGACAGTTTCTATACTGAACAAAACCTTAAACATCTCAAATTTGGATTTTTTAGTTGTACAAGATCCATATGCAAATGGCCAATTAATTAAAACAAAATACTAAATATCAATCTAGTTTTAGCCCTTCAACTAAATTATTGATGAAAATTTTAATTATTAATCCATTTTAAATACATTATTTAAATTTTAATGAAAATCAGTCATGAAATTTTTAATTTACATTTTAAATATATCTGAATAAAAGAAAACCATGAAAGTGGTTATTAATTTTGAAAATCTTGATTTTTATAAATTTCGATATTTAAAACAATCATTGTTTTTAAAGAAAAACTTGTGAATACTTAAAATAATTACTATTTTACAAATTTGTTCACAAGACTCTTCTTTCATTGGAAAAGTATTTTAAACAATGTAATTCACAAGACTCTCTCTTTTCATTGAACAAGTATTTTAACAATGTAATTTGACCAAATCTTTAATAAGACAAATCTTTTTATAATGTACATTGACCTACATGAATATAAATACTGCACGATCTAATATATGTTCTTGATAAGTTTTCTTATTTTGTGGTATAGACTTGCTTAGTACAATCTAATAGACACATCATCTCGTTGACCTTTGACAAATAGCATATTTTACAAGTATATCCAAATAGAAAGATAAAAATTATACAATATTAAACATATAAAAGTGTATGAAAAAATCCTTGTTGTCGAACAATATTTATCAATGTTGTTGTTGTGTCATAACCTAAATTCAAATTCAATAGTGTACAATTCTGTGACATAAAATAATAATCAATAAGTAGTCATTTACATATTTGGAAAAATTAAGAAAATAAAATACAATTATATTATTTTGTTTCTTTTCTCTACTTTCTCATTCTGTTTTAAACTCCAAATAGCATTCCCTTTCGAGATGGGTTGTAATGAAATTATATAAATATATATATATATATATATATATATATAT